>OUQQ01000066.1:23261-50234 GCA_900404475.1 Spongospora subterranea | reverse complement strand
TTCATATTCTGGTGCCGAGCCCGATAGCTGAACCCAGAGAGAATTCAGTCGCAACGGGAACGGTAATGATAATGATCGTGAGAATTGCTGTTCATGTTCTGATCGATAAGCGTCATTCCTGGAGAAAATCAGTTCGTCTCTCCAGAATCGTTCTGATCGAATCAATGACGATAAACGGGTCTCGACCATGACCATGGCTTGTATTGAATCCAATGAGGGCCCGGCGATGTTCATATTGGAGAGATGGGCGGAAATACCGACGATGAGTTGATGAAGATGAACAGAATTGGGGGACCATTGGTGGGAATCGATAGAGGATAGTAACGCCGCCAACGATGAACAATCAGGAGGGAGCTCTGAAGAGATCGTGGTCTGAAGGGAGAACGCCAACAACGAATAGCCATTGGATATGACGAGCTGATTCAGTCGAGGGTGAAACGACAACGACGGCTTACTCGATAAGGGATCGCGATCGGATGGGAATGATAAAGGGAGGTAGGAGCTGGGCTGGGACAGAGCGCCCGATGGATACCCGTTGGCGATGACGGTGAATGGCGAACAGGAGCACGGGTTGATGAAGGCGATATCATAACACGACGATAGAACACCGATCGATAGACCATCGTGGGCCCAATCGATCGATACGATCGCGATCCCCGACCCACGAGGGAATATGCGATTGCCCAACGCGATCCGGCGGTTGAGGCCGGATTCCCCGATCACCATCAAGGAGGCGCATTCCTTAGCGGACGATGGATTGCAGACGAGGGCTAATCGGGACAGATCCGGATCCCATTTGAAGACGGTGGATCGAACAGATGAAAGGAACCCGATCGCGTCCGGCGCAATTGTATGGTCGAATGGCAACTGCATCGTAGCGCCAGCGCGGGTGTGATGAGAGGAGTTGACGGCGATGAAGCGACGAGCGATGTGGATGGCGCCGATCGCTGATGGCGATGATGAGCTGGAGAATTCCCCCGAATACACCTGATTGACCCACCATCCGCTGCCAACGTGGCGATTGGTCAGGGCGAACTCGAACATGACCGAATTGGATGGCGATAGCGTGTTGTGAATTCTGGACCATCGGCACGACGTCGTGTTGTCGATCTCAATAAAGTGATTGTGAAAACGGAAGTTGGTGTGACAGATCCAGAGAACGCCACTTCTCATGTGAAGTATTATCGACTGAGCGTTATCGGCGATCGATATTTGATCGTATTCTGCGAATAGTTTTCACAAATCAAACGCGGTTTCTCCTTGATCGAATTCTGAATTACCGAGTTCAGCTTTGGGCGGATAGGAGAAGACGGAGGCGCGGGCGTCGGATTGCCTTCTAGTGATCGCTGAGAATTCAGGTGGACCGGCAACGACCTGACATTCTCCACTAGATGTGCACCAGACCAATAAATCGCTATTATGAAGTGCGGCGATCACCATTGTTCCTGGCAATTTCATAATCAGAAACACGAGGGCGTCAGACGATTGGATTGTTTGACAAACCTGATCGTGAGCAGGATCCGGCCGCATAACGGGAACCGAACTGCCGTTCGAAGAAGTTTCGGGGACATTTGTGATTGGCATATAATGGGGCGAATCTGGTGCCTGATGTGGCGTAATCTTGTAGTATTATATAGGGATGGGAGATCGATGAGTTGGATGGATCTACGACAGGATCGTCAACCTAATCGATATAAGCAACAGGGATTGGTTGATCTAAACATCAACAATACTATTTCATTACATAATGGACAGATGACCAGGGTTTCCTTCGTGGGATCTCGATCGATGTTTGATAGTCGAGACGGAGAATACTGCTGCTCATCATGCCATGACCATGAACGGAATGGAAATGACGATAAAATATCGGTGTACGTATCAGAACACAGTCAACAACACACACAGACCTGTGACTACATCGTCATGAACAATTATTGATCGATAAAAGAGGTTGGAAAAGGGGTAATCACACGCCCAGGAACATCACGAACGACACGAATTAAATAACGGTCCAGGGGAAATCTCGACTAACACGGCGGGATATGAACTGAGGACTACAGCAACGCCAACAGATAAACGAGATAGTCAATAAATTATATTAGGCGATGATATACACAATAGGCTACGATTATCTTTCCAGGCACGCCAGCACGAATGATCGATCCGGACTGGAGCGAAGCGTTCTCAGGTCAAAGAAGGTTTTTAAGTTCTCAATGTCGCTTCCTAGTGTTCCCGAAGGTGGCGGTAATGATAGCAGAACACTGTTCGCAATGTACTTGAGCAGCTTACGTCCTTGACGGCCATAGAACTTGAAAATGCTAAACGACGATTTGAAATCAATTGTTAGATGAAAAAAAAACCAAAGTATTGACATAACGAACCTGAATTCCGATATTTGTGAGACCTCAAGGAACATGAGTAAGCAGGGAGCTATTGTCTTTGAAGGTGGGCTGGAGCAGACAGCGGATAACCAATTCCACGTAAAAACAGTACATGCGTTGTCAGAGCGGTGAAGAAATGAGCAAAACACACGAAGAAGCGCCCTAGGCATAAACAATTTAAAAAAAAACGGGAAGAGCAGAGGGACACACAGGGGCAGATACCTAAGCGATCCTGCTTGAGCAATATTGAGTTGTACTTCCGGATCTGCCAATATTAATGACGACGGGGGACACTTGGCAAAAAATCCAGCCATTATGAAGACCGACGATCGGGGCAGCACTACGTTCAGCTGTGCCCACAACGCCGAAAACCCAGCAGCAAGATCAGGAGATTGGAAAACCTTGTTCTGGACCTGATACCAGTTAGATTGGACAGATGAGACGGAAATAACCACGGCCCATACTTGTTTGATGAATGACGACGCCATATTACAGAAATGAACGTCCAGAGACGGTGCACGAGACAGAATCGCTGACAGATCGGCGACCTATCCAAATCGTATCAAGTAAGTCACGGTGACTGATACGATAACACAAATCTCACGGTAGCAGCAACGGCTGCCTGATTCGGAACAAATCTGTTTAGAACTTCGTTGACTTGAAGAAAAAGCTCTTTATCAGGAGAAAACGGAGCGGATTTGACCAGTGCTGCCGTTTGCCTAAACATCTCTGCCCTATTCTGGCAGAACCGTCGCAGCGAATCTCGGTCCTGAAACACTGTTATCAACCTGGGTATCAAAATTCCATTGTTGCAACCTGAAGCGGACCAATAGGAAGTAAGGTAGAAGTATCAGTCTCTATACTCTGAATCTGCTCCAGAAAAGCTTGTTTCTGCTGCTCAGCTTTCGCCTTGTTGTCCAAATCTTCTTGCAATAACCTGGCCCGCTCCAATTCCGCTTTTACCTGGTTATGAGACGTCATTTTTTAAACAGTGCGATGACGCTGCTCAGACGAACCCTCTCCGTTCTTTCCAATTCCGTTTTGCGTTCGCGTTCTGCTTGCTCTTGACGTTCTCGTTTTTGGTCGTTCAAAACCCTGGATATTGACGCTTCGGCCTGCATTTGGAATTCTTTTCTTTTGATGTCCCTACGAACAGTGTTAAATAATACTCTTTTAGCTCAGTTCGTTGCAATTACATACAGCTCAGTTTTCAATTGTTCTTCAGCTATCATTGAAGCGGGATTGCTGAAAGAAAAATCTTTAACGACCTACTGAAAGAACTAGAAACCATTACATGTCAGGAGTTTCTTGCTCTAAACGTAGATTCGCGAGCGCAAATATATTCGACAGATTCTCCGCCAATTTTGAGTGAAATACCGGCCGTGTAGATTTGTTTCTCTTCATGGCCAGCAATGTCTGACTCGCCGCTTCTTGACGAACCTGGGTGATAATTAAGCGGTGGATAATAGACGGTGATGATTAATTCACCGCGTCATCAATAGACAAGACTCGCTCGCTTGACCATAAAAACAAATCACGAGAGGCTGTTTTGGAAGGGGTTTTGGTAATGGCGCTGGAGTCCGATTCATCACCTGGAAGGGATAGTTCAACCTCATCCTCTGAGCTCGGGTAATGAACAAGAGGTGCACGGAACGATAGGTCGATGGACCTAATCGCATTCTAAACAACATCTAATCAATTGCCGATATCATCAAACCGCCAGGCGATCGATTGCCTGCAGGGAATATACTGACTTGTGTCTTTAGGCCCGATACGGCCTGGGGAGCCATAGATATGAATATGGTTTTCGTGGCCGTTATCGCTGGATAATACGGCGCTAAGGTGGTATGCTGTTATTGGTATTGTCTCCCTGGCATGATCCCTCCCAAACCCAGCCCGTTATCTGTATATGTATTGTGAATTAGGCGCCTTCCTCAACTACAGTGGTACTAGTATCACACACACATGATCCCTTTCCACAGGCATTATTACGATACACGGACTTATTCTTCACTACAATACACATTTACAATACGGGCACAATGGCGCCATCAGGAACTTTCGATCATTCAAACTACCCATCAGGAACATTCGATAATTCAAACTACCCATCAGGAACAGTCGATAATTCAAAATACACATCAGGAACGTTCGATAATAATTCAAACTATCGAATAGCGCCATCAGGAATATTTGATATACAAACGATAGCGCCAACAGGGAAGATCACATAGCAACGTGGTTGGTACGCCTTTCCTGAATTCAAGGCGATCGCGATCAATGCCAGAACAAGTGGTGGTTATAAGTTTGAGCGATTTTGGAACTGACCAACATTGGGCCTGATTTAGATTTATCTATGGCTTTATGACGTTTCTGGATACTGACCTGATTTTGCAGGTCTTTGCCTCAGAAACCTTTTGTCTATAAATTGTTACCCGTACTTTCTAAGTCGGCCTGGGCCTTATCAATGGGAACAGAATGCCATACATCCAAGGCTATGTCACAAAAAAGCTTATCTAGGCATTGACTTTCACCTACAAGTTGATCGACAAGTTCGTTAAGCCGCTGGGAGAGATTTTGTTCTTAAAATAAACGATTCCTTCTTCCTAATTCTTCCAAGATAGATCATGTAGAACCAAATTTGCTTCCAAGCAATTTTCTAAATGTCGCGATTTTTTGCAGATCCTGGGGTCTGTGTTTTCGACAATATGTTGAAAAGAACAAAATACCTCCCAACAGCATTTATAAACTTGACATTGCGGTGTGTTACACAAAAATCAGACAATATACTAACTCTTATGCGGCCAAGGCCAAGGGCAAGGTCTCACGCCCTTTTGAAGCTTAAGAATTAGTGGCGAAATCACCGAAGATTTATTGCTCTGTTTGGCCAAAGCTTCAGCTACACCATCAAAGATATGTGGAAGAAAGTTGGAAAAGCATCGACGGAAAACCGGTTAAGCTGAATTATTTGTTCAAATCAACCAACAGAAACCAATCACTAGATGGGGTAACCAGCTCATTGGGAGAATGCGGTTCCACAATTCCGATCAGAGAGTGATTGGTAGAAAATGAATCCGCTCTTCTGCACGATATGGCTGATTATATCGCCCACACAAATTCATCACGTTGCCGTCGTTTTTATAGTTAAAAAAAGAACGGTTTGAGCCTTATTTCGATACAGCCCATCGGGAACTTGCCAGTGTTTTGATGATAAATCAGTCACAGTACAGTAACGACTGTACGCAGTTGGCCCAAAACCATCACGGACTATTCGGGAAATCCCGTCCGATATCCGAACAGTAATCTGGGTGTGATATTGAAAAATGGTTGCCGACGGCGCTGACACGGCGTCATCTTCACCAGCACCCGCTACCAAACCAACAACATGTATTGTTATTGGAATGGCCGGCAGTGGCAAAACAACCTTCATGCAACGGATCGTGTCTCATCTCGCACAGAAAAACCGTCCATCGTATATCCTGAACCTGGATCCAGCGGTTTCGTCTGTTCCATATCGCGTCAATATCGATATTAGGGATACAGTGGATTACAAGTCGGTTATGGAGAATTATAAACTCGTAGGCAGTTTTGCAATATAGGGAGTTCATTGGAACTCATAAATTGTAGGGTCCGAATGGTGCGATTGTCACCTCTTTGAACCTGTTTTCTACACGATTCGATCAAGTTGTAGATCATATCGAGAAGGCCGCGTCTACGTTGGATTATGTTTTCATAGACACTCCTGGACAGATCGAGGTATTCACGTGGTCAGCTTCAGGTGAGAATGGCGAATATTGTTAGTTGATCATTTGCTCATCATTGCCGTCCGAAAGGTCAAATCATAACTGAATCACTGGCATCGTCTTGCCCAACTGTTATTGTTTATGTAATCGATACCCCTCGTTCGCAAAGCGCTGCCACCTTTATGTCAAATATGACATATGCTTGCAGTATTATGTATAAGACGAAGCTGCCATTTCTCATTGTATTCAATAAGATCGATGTTGTCTCTCATCAGTTTGCCGAAGATTGGATGAACGATATCGAATTGTTTGAAGAGGCCCTGCAATCAGAAAAGACTTTCATGTCAACGCTGACTAGATCTCTTGCGTTTGTCATGGAGGAGTTTTACAAGAATATTAAATGTGTTGGTGTATCATCGATGACAGGTCAAGGTATTGACGAATTCTTTACGTGTTTGGACACATGTGTGGAGGAATACGCGTCAGAGTATCTGCCGTTCCTCGAAGAGAGGATGCGGGAAAGGCAGGAGGAAGTTAACAAGATAACTGAACAGCGAGTCGAACAGGCTAAAGCTCAGATGGCGGCGCCTGATGTTGTGATCGATGCTGCTAAGGCGCCGTTAGCTCCTATTGAGGAGGAACCTGAATGTGAGGACTCGGCGGCGACGGATAGCAACGACGAACCATTTGACAACTTCGACTATGAACAGGATCGCCGAGATTTTGAAGAATACATGGCGGTGCTCCGTGACCAACAGGAGAAAACGGTCTAAGATCCATCCCCATCGATCAGCCTATCCAATATTGGTCCCGATTAATATTACAGTTCACCTACAGTATTAAACAATCTTCTCATATTCTCAACAATCTCGACCATTTTTCCCCAGTCAGTGGTGTATGTCCGCGAGCGATGTACACACAGTACACCAGGGGCGGAACTGGTTGGAACGACTGCGGGCTGCCCCCGACTTGGTGCTGTTGTCCCAGTGTACATATGTGAATAGTGACTACCCCTGTGCCCCAGGTGCTACGGGCTACCCCTCATTCCGTATTGCCATCATCCTCGTGCAGGAGATCATTTCCCTCTCTGGTCTGGTCAGGCATGAGACTTTTACAATATGTTCATCGCCATTCCTCCTCCGTAATAAGGCGCTGCTTTTCGGTATGCGATATGCCTGCTATCGAAAGGATCAGGAATATTGCTATTGTTGCGCACGTCGGTACGTAATTTTCGTAGTAGGCTGCATCATGAACAAACTACTGAGAAATGTATTGCTAGATCATGGAAAAACGACGCTTGTGAACGAGTAATCGAAATGAATATGGTAGATGTTTGAACCGAACTCATATTGCATATTTGTGTGTTAGAATGTTACTTCAAGCTGGATGCCAAATTACTGGTGACCGAGTCATGGACAATATCGCGCTGGAGAAGGAACGAGGTTGTGTTTGCTTTTCATACTACGTCGCCATATCTGAACTTGATATTTCAGGAATTACAATCATGTCAAAATGCACCAGGCTCCAGTATAAGGGTCACGTCTTGAACGTTGTAGATACCCCTGGCCACTCTGATTTTGGAGGGGAGGTGGAACGGATTATATCAATGGTTGAGGGCATCGTCCTTGTGGTATGATTCTTTCATCCATGTGCATTTGCCTCTGTTAAGTTTTTAAAGGTGGACGCTTCGGAAGGTCCCATGCCGCAAACAAAATTTGTATTAAGCAAGGCTTTGAAAGCTAATCTATTGCCTATCGTTGTCGTGAATAAAGTCGATCGTCCAGCTCGACGTGTTCCAGGTGGTGTCGAAAATGAAGTTTTCGATTTGGTGACCATAATTGTTAGTACGAATGAGGATTTACTTTAATTATGTTTTCATAGTTCGTCAATTTGGATGCAAATGACGCCCAGCTGGAATTCCCCATCCTATACTGCTCGGCCAAACAAGGTTGGGCCGTATCGGACCTTGCAGATGTAAATCAACGGGAATCTCATCTTGCCAAAAAGTTAAGACCTTTTTAGGAAAACGATCCGGCAAAGACCCTGATACCATTGTTTGATGCTATTATCTCCCACATACCGGCGCCGTCGGTTTCTAGAGAGGACCCTTTTCGAATGCTTGTCACATCTATCGAACAAGATTCATACGTTGGCCGTGTTGTTACTGGAAAGGTATGCTTGATTCAAACAACCAGAGCTGCATGTTTTTCATTTCATGATCAGGTGTATGGGGGAATCGCCAAGGTTGGAGACTTTATCCGATGCCTTGACAGATCTGGCACAGTTGTTGCCGAGGGCAAGATTACCCGACTAATGTCTCGGGAGGGACTTTCCCGAGTTGGTACGTTGGGTTTTATTGCCGGCTTGACATCAATGACACTTTGATCTGCAGAGCTTGAATATGCTGGAGCCGGCGATATTGTATCTCTTGCTGGATTGAGGGCTGGGGTCACTGATACAGTAGCGTCTGCGGAAGTTGTCGAACCTATCAAATCTCTTCCTTTGGACCCACCTACGATTTCCATGACCTTTTCCGTGAATGATGGTGACTACCTATTGCATTTCTGTAGTAGTATTGTTCAAAGGTGTCCTAGGTCCATTAGCTGGCCAAGACGGTAATCAGTTGACATCAACCGTAATTAAAAATCGATTGGTAAATTGCTGTGCCGCCGTTTCATGCTGTTTTCTAACGTCTTTCAGAATAAGGAATGTGAAAATAATGTCGCGATTGTGCTGCGCCCTGGCACTTACAGTAGCGAAAGTGTTGAAGTGCAGGTAGTGTTCCGTTTTCTTGAATTTTCAAAGGCGTTACAATTGTACATTTCAGGGAAGAGGGGAATTACAAATGGGTATTCTCATTGAGCAAATGCGGCGTGAAGGATTTGAGCTATGTGTTTCTCCTCCCCGCGTTTTGTTCCGAACAGATCCTGAGACAGGACATGTTCAGGAGCCATGGGAGGAGGTAATAACTGCTTGGTAATTTGTCGCAGTATATCAAATCGATATGATCTTAGGTCACAATTGACGTTGAAAAAGAATATGACAGTTGCGTAATTGATAAAATGCAACGCCGCGGAGCCACATTATTAGAATACAATTCTGACAATGATAGTCGGTCGCGTTTGATATTCCATATTCCATCGCGCCTCCTTTTAGGGTATAGAAACGAGTTTCAGACAGACACCCGAGGAAATGGTATGTTTTTAGATCCAATCGTTATATTCATCGCGATAATTGTCCAATCTATCAGGAATCATGTGCTCAGCTTTCCATTCGTATCAAAGAAAAGCCGACGTTTCCAATCAAGACCGAAAGGGTGTTCTCGTTTCTCAAGGTGAGTTTGTATCCCTGCATGTGTAGAACTGCAATGATAATGAAAAAATCAGCCCGCGGGGAGTCAACAGCATATGCCCTCGCTTCTCTTGAAGCACGAGGCATTCTTTTTATTGGGTATTATTGCCTCTATCTTGTGGTGTGAACATAACGTAACCGTGTTTCCAGACCTGGAGAGACATGTTATGAAGGAATGATTATTGGTGAAAATAATCGAGAACAGGATTTAGATGTAAATCCAGTTCGAGCAAAAAAACTGACAAATATTCGGTCGGCTGGTTCGGATGACGCAGGTAACAAGTACTCGAAATCAAATTCTGCTATATCAACCAACGTTGGATCTACAGTTCGCCTCGCTCCGCCACGAGCAATGCCAATTGAGAAGGCATTAACATATATACTGGAAGATGAGATGGTGGAGATAACACCAAAACATGTTCGCATTCGCAAGCAGATTCTTGATCCGGCTATGAGGAAAAAGAACGTCCGTCATGCCAAGAGGGACGACGCTCTATGTTAATTGACGTGAACGCAATGCTCAATCTCGATATAGCAAAATTGAATATAATGATAGATAATAATACTTTACAAATAACATTATTGCATAGGTTTTTGCAGCTGGATTAAACAAGAATGATGCCAAAGGGGTTTCCAACGTATGTCCAACAAACCTCCGACTTGACCTGTCATGACCATTGACTGTATATTCACGATTTACAAGCGCTAACTTACAGTACAAAAGCGATTATAAAGCAAGAAGCTATTTGACTGCATGAGTAGATGTGTCTCTGGAGAATAGGAACGGCTTCAAAGTCGGGACAAATCTTTCGTTATAGAACTTGATGAGTTTCTACCACAAAGTTGGCGACAAGAAAAAAAGCTTCATTCGAAACTTACTTGTCCGCTTATATGTTGGAAAACGGAGCGGTATCGACAAATCATTTGATAAGTAGATACAAGCTGCACCGAGGAATTACTGGCTAATTTTGCAAGCGCAAAGACAGAACAAGCAATGATCACATCCAGACCAACGTCACTTAATAATGGCACTTGAAAACTGTTAGTGAACATTAGACAACCGGTTTTCCAAATTTACCTGGGTATTCTTTGATTATATGCTTGATAATAGACATGGAGCGTGATTCGATGGAATCGACCATCACAGACCTCGAAATATATTGCAGAGACCTCATGGAAAGAGTATGAGCTGCTCGAACCAGAACACGAAAATGAGCTGAAAAGCACCAAGTCAAAACGATTAGCATTCAAGAAAAATGGTAAAGCTTACAATGCTTCTTGGAGCATGTGCCAGATAGCAATGAAGGCACGTCTTTCCAAGCGTAATGAATTATAAACAATTGATAAAGCCCAAAGAAATGGTTTCGAATCTGGTCATCGTTGATTACGGACGACGCCAAAATGTTCCGCATGACGCTGACGCATTCTAACGCAGAAATTTCAAAACTGGATATTAACCTATGTTCGTGAATTATACATATTGATATCCAGACAAACAATATCTTACTCCTCCTGTGAAGATATATTAATCCTGTATGCACCAACGACGATCTACACATAATCCCATTAGTTTTTTGAACGAAATCAGAAGTGTAAGTCCTAACCTGTGTGGAGCAGTATAGCAGCGTTGTTTGAAATGTTCTTGAATCCAGCCAGTAGGAAAGGTCACATCTACTATCTGCGTCAGACTGAAGAGACAGTTCATGGCGAACCAAACTATCTAGCAAAAAGAAAAACAGCTGTATCGATAAATCGCAGCGATGCACAATGATGCTGGGATCGTGGGAGCCATATCGAAAGTCACGCTAATACAGTAAAATTTAGAAAAACAGCCATTGAAATCACATTTTACAAACATTCTTATGGGCTTGCAAAACATCATTCAGACGAGTTTCAGAAAACGAAGGCCAGACGTCAATACATAGTTGAGAGAGTTTTGCCCCCGTCAACTGAGAATGGCTTGAGAGCCAAGAAACAGACTGCATCATGAGAGAAACCTGACGGAAATTGTCAAAACGGATTATGCATCAAACAGAGTTTTTACTGGTGTACTGGCTGTCGCTTTTATAGGTGAACGAGTAACAGGAAAAAGTTCAGGATCTAGTCGACAACCACAATTTTGTTTCAACTGAGCTGAAAAAACAACACGTCCGTCCAAAAGCCAACATGACGGTACTGTTGAAAAATGAGTAACGATAGAAAGTTGAAAAGCTTGACTATGGACAACCTGCGTCTTTGGCGCAAATGATCATATCGATGTGACGCCCAAGTTCAGCTGCAGATTCCACTAGGTCGTCATCATGCCAAACGCCCTGATCGACCAAGCGTTGTATAACAAGATTAAATAGGCACTCACTGATTCCAGATATATTATCAGTGATAGGAACCATTTCACTAATTAATTGTCAGATAGGTTTGCATTAACAAACTGGAGATTACGCTTGTCTGATTGGCGTCCGAAGAGACGCAAGTTTCTCAATAACAGCTGTGAGGACGGTGAAAAGGCGGTAGAGGTCTTCTGAACACTTTGAAGTATATGTCACGCTTAATTCAGCTCGCAAACACAGAAACAGCAGCCACCCGCATGCAAATAATGTAGCTGACTGACAGTCAGAAACAAACCATGCGTTTCTAGATAACTGACCCACACACTCGTCTTCTGATGTCGACCATCTGGAAATGAACATCGATTCGTATTTGCAGTACAGAACCCAAAGCTGAATCGACCCGACCACAAAAGCGCGTGCTTCAACGAGAAATTGGTCTGTGAGATGGGACCCGAACTCTTCTGTACTAAACATGAGTAAAGCAAAGCAGCTTGTAATTGAACGGACCGATAAAAACACTCATATCCTTGCAAAAATCAACAATTCTAAGCTTAGAAAACTGCAATAACGACGTTGCATGCAGCTGCCCATGTTCACCAAAAAAATGAATGGCCTCAAGCAAAGCACAGTATGGGATTAACGACCCATATCCCTACAATATCATCGGAGTTAAGAACAAAAATTGGAAAACCCTAGGGTCTTTGAACGATTGTGCTTCTAACGCACCTGTTGGATGAATCCACGACGTTTCGCTTCTTTCGACCACTCGTACGCCCTGTCAATAACCCGACCTGACACGTTGAATTGCGCTTGCAGCCATGCGATGGTGGTATCAACCTCACTCATGCAGTCCCCATGCTCGGGCGACGCCGTGGCTGTAGGATCGTCCATGGGTATTGTAATCATGGGCACCATTTACCCAAGATGAGATAGTTCGCTATAATGACGAATATGAAATGATCCCTCGACTTTCCCCCTTGTTTGTGTTTCTCAGCAAAGGTCGGGTTGACTTCCAGTGACCTGACAGCCTTACACCTGTGTATCGTCAACAGGTGCAGGGGTGGAATACCGCGCAAAAATCTGCAGTCCTACGCAATCTGTGTAACACCAAACACTCTCCGCAACATCGTCGAAAATGTGGATTGAAGTCGATTTCCGGATAGGTGTGAAGAGGAAAGAAGAATGGAACTCAGGGGATATTCACTGCGACCTCAGGAAGACTCGATTTGTTTTCTCAGCACAATTTAAAAAATCAGAAAGGGTTTATAGGATCAGATTTTGAATACGGCATGTTTGTTCAAGAGGCCGGCGCCTCTCAGCCTCAGTATCAGCAATGCAAATAAAACACCAACAACAGATGCTGAAATATGTGCAAGTTAAATGATACAAATAGTGCCATCAATCATTTCCACTAAGTGGGACGCCACCTTCACATTTCAAAATTTTGTTTTGATCGAGAACTAAATATCACACACTGACCCGACAATGCACGACACGATTTCTCGCTTTGTCAACGAGGATGACCAAACCGAAAGCAGCAGTTGCGATTGCCGACGACAGTCAGTCGGAAATGGACTGGAAATGGTATGGCGAGGCGGCCTTTCCCGTGTACTGTACAGAGTCCCCAAGTTGCGCATTAATCTATGATCGTTATTATGGGGCAAAGCGCCGGTCACTGTTGAACCGACACGGAGTTTCGGTCCCAGGTTGAACTCATACGATCGGTGGTAATATTGTGATGACGGGCGGCCATGATAATGATGGGCGTGGGGCCGGGCGTCAAAGAGGGGGCGCCCAGATCTCGCCCGATACGCAGGCTAGGTCTGAGGAGATTCAACGCCAACTAAAATTCACGGCCTCTGAGCAAAAGCATTTCGAACTCGTGTGCGAAGTAAAACCTGATTGGAATAATGCTGAAGTCGTGGATTTTCTGCGAAAATGCAGCTTCAACTCGACAATAATCAATACTGGTCTTATGAACGCTTTTGAAGGTATAGGTTATCGCAGATTATCAAACATAGCTATTTAGATTAGTTTTAATACAGATCTTCGACCTAGCGAGGACCAAAGCGCTTCGCAATGGAATGTAAAGAGCAAAAAGGTCAGGCGTAAGAAAGATGTAGCTATTCCTCAGGTTACCAATGATGCCACCAAACCCAAGAGCCACACTCCTGGAAATTTTCGCCGAGAAAGGAACTTCACCAGTGCTCCGCAAAACCGTTTACCCCGACATGCAGCTGCTAAAGACGAAGGCTCAAGGCCAAATGCTGCAAACGCATCGCAGTCCAATTGGGGACTGTCGTCGTCTGGTGGCTGGGGCGAACCACAGCCGACCGTAGCATCGTCGGAACCGTCAAATGCTTCTTCCGGATTTGGAGAAACTGCCACTACTGCATCAGAAGGTAATGCGGCGGGTGGATGGGGATCCGCTGCCACTGCTTCCTCTGAACTCAAAGCTGCTTCTTCCGGGTGGGGAACTTCTCCCTCGGAACCAAAGGCTTCTGCCGGACGGGAAACGGCTGCCTCGGAACCGAAGGTTTCTGCCGGATGGGGAACACCCGCCACTTCTGCCTCGGAACCCAATGCTTCGTCTGGATGGGGAGCACCTGCCGCTTCTGCCTCGGAACCTAAGGCTGCTGCCGGCTGGGGAACCGTTCCTACTCCTGCTGCGCAAAATGAGTCGTCTAGTGGGTGGGAATCAGCTCCAGCTCCTCCTTCGGAATCATCAAAAGGTTGGGGGGACGATTCCAAATCAAGTAAAACCGCTCTTTCTGGCACCGAAGGTGCATCAGAGGCTGCAGCTTCCGCCAACCAGAATATTTTGAGTTCAAACAGCAGCGCGCTAAAACCAACGACAACGTGGGCTGGAATGATGAAGCGTCATCTTGACAAGAAAGCCCCTGCTGTTGAAACTGTTCCTGTTGCTAAGGTGCACCAAGCCGTGGCATCAGTCGCTGAAGTGGAGCAGAGTGTGCCAGTTGCCGAAATTACTGGTACATGGTCAACCGCTGAGCCCGCTTGCTCGGCCAATCCCGAGCCTGATGCCGAGGTGGAGACACCTGTGCCCCAAGTTCATTCATCCTTAGCAACATCCACCGACGACAATTCAACCCCAGAGCAAGCCGTTGCATCTACAGCCCAAGATACCGAAAAGCCTGAGCCATCAGTTCAAGATATATTCTTGTTTTCTGATCCGGTGATACTCCCAGAGTACGTTGCACAGCAAGCGTCATCGTTCGACTCCACGACGATACAGTTTGGCAGTTTTTCACTTGAATCCAGCGAGGGCGACATTCAAGGTCTTCCGTCTTCACATTTAGAGTCTGTCAAGTCTACGAAAGAAAGCCAAGACCCTCTTTCAAATCACGCCAACAATCAGCAGCTTTTGCAGCATCATCATGGTATATCGTCGGAGGATTCATCTGCCGCCGCTCCTCAAGTACGGCAGCAATATCCTTCTGACAACGCCATTCCGCATCCACAGCAATTCGGGCTGTACCCTTCTTATAACGTGCATTCCTATATGGGGTACGAACAAGATTCCAGCGGCGGTCCTACCTATTATGACCCATATGTCCAACATCCGCAGCGACCATCCAGGCCAAGGCAACCTGCTTATAACAATGTTCGCGGGTCTAAACCTCGCAGGGGTGATCGTGGTTCCAGTGGCACCCGGAATGTTCATTCCCATGATGAGTTTGTACAGAATTCATCCGAGTTTTCTGAGCCTCCATCGCAACCCCAGGCGCCGTTCGCACAAGGTGGGAGCGCTTCAGAGAAAGAATCTCAGTCTAAGCAACCTTCTATGTCCGATTCTAACCGCAACAATTCTTCAAGGAACAACAAGCAACGCCATCATCAAGGTCAACAGGTTGATCGATCTCGCGGTGGCTATCATGGTCATCCGTCATATTCCTCTGGGCCTATCCCCGTTGGTTACGCTCAGCCTTATGCTTATCCTCCATATATGCCACAATACTATGGTCAAAGTCAACAAGGATACGGTCCTCCTGGGTTTCGCCCACACTATCCACAATATCAGCAATCGTCTCAGGTTGGATATCAAGGAGGATATCAGGGCTCTGTGCCACGCCCAGCGTTCGTAGGTCAACCCGACTACGTTGAAAACGCGAACGTACATCAATCTGGTTCTTTCCTACAATCCCCGAACATTCTTCAAGGAGAGCAGGCTTCAGCATCTGGAAAATCTGAACCTGATCATGACGGTGCGGTTCCGGTGAATACTCCCCAGGTGTATCAGTATGATCAGAGTTCCTGGCAGCAGATGCAGGATTTACAGCATCGGCAGCTTTTACAGCAGCAGCAGTTCCAAGGAAATGGGGCAACTGGAGGTCGTGACAACCCCGAGGGGTCTGTCGGCCACAATTCGTTCGATCGTCGCCCCGATTCGTCTCCCGTGCAGCAATCGTCGTATGGTTACGCCGGGCAGCAAGGACAAATGTATTCGCCATCCCAGAACTTCCAGGGATTCACCAACCACCACAGTGGTTATGGTGAGGCAACTAATCGTGGATATCCTCATTGGACCAATCATCAATGAACTATTTTCATAATTCTACATATGTCATCATTGTTGTCGTTAATCATGTGCATTTTCCTAAATCTCCGATTCTTCTAATAGTTTAGCATTCGTCAATGTTGTTTCAGACGGTACGGGTGCGAAAGCGCTTGGCTTTGGTGGCAAGGGAAGCATGCCAAACATGGACAAGGAGAGTGTGAACTCCCGTTCAAAGTGTACTTGGAGAAATTGGTCGGAAAAACTCCGGTTTTTTATAACATCCCACGAACGCTATTGCCATTTGAATGACCATCAGGATGAAAAAAGACTGTTATATCCTGGGAAAAGTGTTCCAGAATTGTTCAGAAGTGAATCGTTGAGCAGTATTTATAACCCAATATAATTAAGGGCCAATATTGATCATGATGTTGATCTTAACATCGCTTGTATCCTTAAGTCGCAACCATATTGGCAAGTCTCCGACCGGGAACCTGATTATCACTTGGTGCGATTCTCTGACTGGTGTGGTGATGATCCGGTGGTCCGTCACGGACTCCGTGGAGCCCGACTCCCTGACCCAGGGGGGGAAGGATGACCCTTTCGTAGAGATCGCCCGGAAATCGACTGTCTTTCCTCCCCGACAAACCCATTATTCGATGGAGGACGATGATGAACTCCCGTTCGTGATCGATCGTGTCGGTAATCAGTCGAATTTATCAGCGGTCCCCGGTCCCGATACCAGTAAAACCACCGTGTTTATTCGCAATCTCCCTTTCGATATCACCGATGAATTACTGGAACGCAAGTTCGAGGAGATCGGTCCTGTTCGGCGAGCATTTATTGTATCCGGTAAAGGATCGCAAGGATCTAAAGGGTATTCGGCAGAATCACTACGAAAATTTTCGGTTTGTGCTCATTTGTTTCCTGGCAGATTCGGATTTGTTGTTTTTGCTGATGAGGCCGATGCCCAAGACGCAATCAAGCAGATTCACAATAGCGAGATGTCGGGGCGTAAGATCAAGGTCGAGCTGGCCAAGCCAGGTGGCGCTACTCAGCAGCCCGAGCCGGTCGTCGGTTCAGAAGAACCGCTGGCCGCCGCTGCCAAACAACCTGCATCGGGTGGAACCGCCGTCAAAGCATCGTGTACTAATGGGAAATCTTTACCGTTCCCTCGTCGGCGATACTGTAAGAAGACGCCCTCAGAAACGAACAAGAACGTCATCATCATCGAAGGGATCTCATCGACAACCACTGAAAAGAAACTGTACGTCGTCACCAAAATTCAACCTCATCGTCAATCTCGATGCTGAACCCGGTTTTCTTCAGCTCCCGTCGCATGAGGAAATATGGCGCCATTATTCGCCTTGAATATCCATCAGTGGAATCCACCCCATCGTATCTAACCGCCCGCGTCGTGTTCCATCAACCGGAACCGGCCGCCAAAGTGATTCGCGCGCTGGACAAGAAGGACATGGACGGGTCGGCCGTCAGAGCGGGATATATCGACATCAAATGTGCACGAGTCGTCATTCGTAATTTACCGTTTAATTGTACACAGAAGCGTATCCGTCTGCTGCTCAAACAGTTTGGATCGGTCTGTTCCAGGTTTTATTCGTTGATTTTACGTGTAGACTTACTCCCTTGCTGTAGATCGCTGATGTCAATCTCCCTGAGGATTCTACGAAAGGCCCCGGATGTCATAAAGGATTCGGATTTGTCCAATTTTCGACGGTTGAGGAAGCTGAGAAAGCGGTTCAGGCAGGATCTATCAAACTTGGTAATTGTGCTAAGTGACCTCCAAATTATCATGTTGATTTGTTCTGATAGGGGGAAGGTTGATCGCTATCGATTGGGCGTTGGCCAAATCGCATTATCAGTCGCGTAATGCGGAAGGTGCTGGTGAGGATGCAGAGAATAGTTCGGATGAGGAGGAGAATGACGTTGAACAAGAAGCGGAGGAAGACGAAGACGATTTTATCGGTGATCATGATGATGATGATGAGATTGAAGTCGATAGCGACGACGAGGTCGATGAAGATGTGGAAATGGAGGAGAGCGCAGTTGTCGAAGCAACTAAATCTGACCTTCCGCGCATATCCCGCGATGTTCACGAAGGTCGATCGGTATTCGTCAGGAATCTCCCATTCGACGTCAGCGAGGACCAGGTTCGTGACCTGTTCTCGCGATTCGGGGCCGTCAGCAAGGTCATGATTGTCATGGATAAGGTACTCACTCGACACACTCCCCTTCGACAACACGATCCGATAACGCTTGCCACAGGAGATGAATCGGCCCAAGGGCAGTGGATTCGTCCAGTTCGACAGCGCCGATTCCGCCTCGCGAGCTGTTGAGGCGTCCCGTTCCAGTCATGCTGGCCCGCCCTCCAAGAACAAACCCCAACGCGCTAAAACCACTGATGGAGGTCTGTCAATATTCCTCGTCGATTGTTGTGTTGTTTGTCGCCACCCGCTGATGAAACCGGTGCAGGTGTACAGCTATGTGGGCGTCCTCTAGACGTGGCCATTGCAGTTGACCGAAGCAAGGCGGGGCAATTACAGGAGAGCAACTCGCAGAAGAAGAAGGAGGACAGGAAGTGCTCATATTTGGCCAAAGAAGGATATATCAAGGAGGACTCAGACGCAGCTAAAGGTGGGGTTTTCGTACTCCCATTATCGCGCCATAACTTCAACAGGACTCACTCTCGAATAGGGCTCTCGAAAATTGACATAACGATGCGGTCAAAATTGTATAAAGAGACGATGAAGAAACTCGATAATCCCAATTATATTATGTCCAAGTTCAGGTTATCAGTGCATAATCTACCAAACGACCTCGATGAAGCAAAATTAAGGCAATATCTATTCAAATGTTATGAACTGATTTCACATTTCTTAACGACTGTACAGATCGGCATTCATCAAGGGAATTAAGGGCAATCGTCCAGATATCCGACCCACTATTAAACAGTGCATTATCATTCGGGATAAGCAACGGGTAGACGCAGCTGGTAAACCAAGGTTAGTCGTGATCATCGTCAACCTGAGTCGATAGTTTACTGGGGTGGAACAGGTCGTTGCGATATGGGTTTATCGAGTTCACTGAGCACGATCACGCCGTCGTTGGCCTCAGGGCCGTCAACAATAACGCCATGGCTTTTGGCGACAAATCCCATCGTCCGATCGTCATGTTTGCCGTCGACGACGTGAGGAAGCTGGCGCTTCGGACAACCCGGCTAGCCAAAAACAAACAAAAGTTTCAGGTGTCTAAGCTAAAGGCTGAAATTGAATCCGACGTTGCCGCGCCCAACAAAGATAAGGCCGATGTGAAACCGCGAAAGGATTCAAAAACTGGCAAACTTGTGGCGAAGCCTGTGAAACCATTGAAAAGGAAGCAAACATCAGACCCGACACACTTAGAACCTAAAAAGAGTGATACGCAACCGAAAACCAAGAGAGCGAGATTGCCGACGAAACCCAAGACGGCAGTAAAATCTGCTGATAAGGTCAGGGATTCTACGATAGTGAAACAGTCGCAGGAGCAGGATCAGTTGAAGGTTATGATGGAAGACTACAAATCCAAATACGCATCGCCTAGTTCCTTCCAGGACCGGTCTCATCTGATCACCAAACGATGGTTTGAATAAAGGAGCAATGTTGACCATTTCTCTTGTTGTGCTGTCTGTCAATAAACAGTGTATTTGCGGAATGATAATTATTACAGATGATGTCGAGAGTGAGAGAGAGAGATTATTCAATCTTGAGGCTGTTGAACTGTCCAGTTAATGGTGTAAATCGTATCGGTATTGGAGCGACCACCTCAAATCTATCCGATTTCCTTCGTTTGCGATGGAAATCAAATGGAGCCGTTCCCACGACCTGCTGTATCGACGTCTCATATCTACACAAACCGGGTCAGGGTCAGCCCAACGATCAGCCTGATGTTGGTCTCCCCGGCGGCCATTACCTTTCCAGTTCATTATCGTGATCGGGAACCGGTAGCGCCAATACAGGCGCTGAAATGGCGCTAGGTGGTCTATCGATATCCATGTACAGGTCCCCGATAGGATCTTGACCTGAGGTCAGGCAACGACACGGTTAGGAATCAGCGACGATCGGCGTGCCAAAGTAACGGCGGTTGATCGCATGTGATTGAGTAGATTACCTGATGGCGATACCGTGTCATGGCGCCCAACACTGTTGGATTGGCCACGCTTCCTGCACTGAGGACCCTGGCACTCGCCCTGGCCCACACAATGGGGACACACGAAGAACACTTGACCGCACTCCACAGTACTCTTCCAATGGCGAAACTCGTCCACAGTTTGTGGTGCCCCAGGCCCTCGTAACTTGGCCATACAGGCTCGCCTCGAACAAAACACCTGAACAGTGCAAAGCAATGGGATTTTCAGCCTGGACATGGGCGGCCATGAGCCCCGACAATACCTTGCGACAATTCTCCAACGAGCAGGCAACCTGTTCAGCTACCTTATGCCGCCCAGACCGCCTAGCTGCATGATCACAGAAATGGCAGGCGCTATTTTGCCTCTTCCCAGACGATGACGATGTTTCACTCATTGATCGCCACCGGAACCCGCCTTTCTTTCTGGTCTAAACCAGCTGGGCGGATGCCGGCTGCCCAAGATCAGATATTACATCACCTGAATCTATTTGCAATCTCTGGCACACGCCCATCCAGATGGGACCGCATATTATTGTTTGTTCATCAGAAAGCGATATCATATATGTCACTACATTTTTGAGTGAACGGTTTATTAAAACAGCTAAGAGAATATGAAGTTGTACTGGAACGAACCAGCTTAGGCTAATCGATAGCTGTACTCAGGATTTCGCTGGAACCCCATTTTCGCGGCCAGCATATCAGCCTCTTTGGGTCCACGACTACCGAAGGCATAAATGATCGGCTTAACCTTTTCTTGCTCAAGACGATGCAATATTGGAGTGAATATAGCCCATGAGGCTAGCAGCTCGTCATTACGTACAAACAAACTGTGATCACCTCGAACGACGTCCAGGATTAACCTTTCGTATGCATCGGGTAAACCAGCTTTGATATGCTCCTGCAGATTTCGAAAAAAATGTTGATGATCGAACTTGCGATAATATGGCATCTTACGAATCTCTTTTTGTATGTTAGATCTAGCTCAGTTTGATGCAACTTTTCATCTCCAGCCAATCCCGGCTGTTTGGTCATCAATTTGAGATAAATGGCTTCATCAGGCTGTACACGAATGACGAGCTCATTGGGAGATGGCGACACGGTGCCAGAGATACCACCGTATAGATCACCTGGAGGTCGTCGGAACTGGATACGAATCTCGGCCTTGCTGCTATCTAGCCCTTTCCCACATCTGTAGTATTTTTATGTTAATATGCGAAAAGGAAGTCCCTCTTCAGCAATTATACTTCAGAATAAACGGCACTCCATCCCATCTGCTGTTCTTGATAAACAAGACGGCTAGCGCATACGTTGGAGTTAATGAGGTATCTGGGACACCTTTATCGTCCAAATATCTGTAAAAAAAGGCGTTAATGAGAAGGTCAATAAACTTATTCGAGACACCACCCTGGACTTGAACCGTCGCTGCTAGCACTGTACTGACCAATGACAATCTGATCCTTGGTCGCTGGGGCAATACACCTCAGCACTTTCACCTACAGTCAATTCTAAATCTCAGAAAAAATGAATGTATGTACATCATTCATCATCCACCGACTTTCTCATCAGATACATCAGAAGCATTGAGGCTGGCCGGCTGTTCCATAGCTACGAGCGATAGGATCTGGATCAAATGATTCTAGCAGAACACAGTGATTGTCAGTACACGAGGGTGCTTTGAAACTGGAATTTACCTGCATCACATCACGAATAATTCCAAATTGATCGAAATATCCACCTCGCCCTGCTGTCCCTACAATGTGTTTTCTACTGTAAAACCCCGTTATCTAATTCGTTTCAGTCTAGTACCGATACTCTCTTTGAATGTAATCGTGACCAATTGGATATGCCGTCCGTTCCAAATCGGCTCAAATATTGAATTGGCAAATCGTAAAACGGACAAGTTTTGAACCATTTCCTTTCCGAGATAATGGTCAATTCGATATATATGCTCCTCATTGAAGTGCCGCATAAGTGATGACCCCATTAGTGCAGCTGTGGCAAAGTCCGATCCGAATCTGCAAATTTGTAATGAGATTTCAATTCAAAAATGAATTTACTTTCTAATAAAAAAAGACTGACGGCTTCTCAACAACGACACGATTCCAGCCAGTTTGAGACATCTAATAACAATTATTGATCTGGTGAGAAGCAACCGATCAACGGGTCATACCGCGTGCTGGCGAATACCGCGAGCAGACGCTAAAAATACTGTTGGAGGGATCGCCAAATAAAATAACCTAAGTTTGCAATAAACCACCAACGTTATTTTGACGTCATGAAGAGCCTCACCGATTTGCCTTCGAACAGCCGGTTTCGAGCTTGTTACAAAGAGCATTTAGTTCACTGAATGCTTCATCAGAATCATATCTATACAAAAATCAGGAGCGGGACATGATGGCGGTGGAAATGCTAATACGCGCCAGTGAAATATATACATCGGTCGATGAATGCTTGCTGCTCCTCTTTAGAGTATTTTTGGTGATGAACACGCTGACGAAACTGATCTGTGCTCATGTGAGATCTAGCGTATCCGATGATGTTGACCTTTTTCGGAAGCAGCTACAACACAGTCGCAACATCAACCGAATTGAAATTGAGCGGATAGGAAAGCCTGTTACCTGAGATTTATATAAAGCAAATAAAGCGGGAAATGTTTTTTTCTTCGCCAAATCCCCGCTCGCCCCCAAAACGATTACAGTTAGACATGAATCGGGTGAGGATCCTTCTGAAAACGGCAAGCATGACTACTAAAAGTGTTGAAACCCTCCTTATGCAATGACCTTCATGTTGGGCGAATGAGGAAGTTTGCTTGGACTGAGAATACAATGCTTGCTTCAGTTGGTCGTTTTCTTGTTGAAGACGTTGATTCTCCTGAAACAGCTCATCAAGCGATGGGAATGAGACCTTGTCTGTTACTGGAGATGGAGATTCCGGCATGGCAGGCGATTACCCTAACACAATCTATTGGCAAACATCCCTCATAAATGAACCCACGAATACAGTGATACCAATGCCAATCAGAATCGATGTCAGCCTGTTGTTTTACACCCCTTGATCGTCGTTGTGGAATTGAATATCTACGAACCAACGTAGCCAACCAAATATCGCGCCCTTAATTCATATAATCCGATGAATACGTATATGATGACTGGAATAATGCGAGGTCCCACTTTAACAGGTGTAGCAGGATCCCGGTACCACTCTGGTCTGTATGTAGTGGTCGGGTCCTCTTAGTAGCAGCGAACAGGATATGTGTAGCGTCACAGCTAACGTTATCGTCTCTCAGTCGAGTCCGACTCGATATCGAGCTGGGGTTGGTCAATCACCGACCTGTAACAGAATGATGGTTCTGATACATACGGCCGCAGTCAGGTTTGTGTTTCCCCGCCGGCACATGCAAATGATATCTGGAGCTATCAGGAGTTGTTCTCGAAGGTTCAAACGGAAAATCTCGCAACTCTTTCCAGCGATTTGTTAGTTTGATGTCGCTCCTCGCCTTCGGCGGTTAAAATGCACACTGTGATTGGTTATGACGTTGTGATTTTTTCACCCAAAAAATTGATGCGTTCCGTCTACAACCATAACCACCGGCATACATAGGGAACCAACCACAAAGCTTTTTTGTCATCGTGAAATCAACCTTGATCTCGGTAAATGTTGATAAAACGTGATTTCGAGATATACTCATGTCAATATTTTGACATGGTAAAAAATGAATGTACGAAATCTCAACTAAATATCTTCCGTTTAAGTAAGATATTTATTCCTCTTTTGAACCCATGGTGAATGGCACTCGGGTATCTCTGAAGGCTACGACTGTTCATAAAAGCACCCCGCTGCGATTTCCAAAACATCCCAATGCGTTTCGGGCTAGTGCAACCGTTCTAAGGGGCGACTATAAATATGTCCATGAAGCTGAGTAGGATGTGATTGTTTTTCTTATGGTTCTACTGGTTTCTACCACTGATAAATGTAATAGATTAGAACCACACAAACCGAGCAGTAATGAACCGAAATGGAAACCACTTTACCCTTGGAGAAGTACTAAATCGTCATCCGGAAATTTCCAGCATGGTCATCCCTGGGTGGCACCTCCTCCAAAATCGTCTTCTGCTGTGCGTTCTGATCGGCCAGATTCTTCCGCTATGTGGCGATATCCAAACCCACCGAAATCTGTCTTTAACTTATAGAGAATGTTTGACCTTTAATGACATGTAGTATTGCAATAGGGTAACCAAGGTGCATTCACGAGAATCCAATATATTAGTGACCTAGAGATGGAAGCATGGATGTCCAGTCATGATCCCAAAGGGCTTACAATGGCACTATCAAATGAATGCCACAAACCGATTTCAAAGCAGCAGAAAAGCGAATTGTCTGGTGTCAGAGCTGGGGCATGGCTACCCTCACGAGGGAAGGTTGCAATGCCACAATGCTTATTCACACCATACTATGAGTACATTCAAGAAAACGCATTGCCGCCCAACAATTACGAGCTCGACTTACTGAACCAAAAGTGCCATAAATATAGGGACAAGAAACAGTTCCGAATTCCGGCAGCAATGAGGCCGTATGATGAGCCAATGATATGTTATGTCCGCCTGGACGGAAAATATCACACACAACCCATGAGGCGGGTCGAGAATGTGGCAGAAGAGCTCGGAAATGATGCGCTAGCGTCCATAGCGAATAAACAATAACACCCATTACGAAAGATCACTGTTGATCCACGATTCGCAGCTGATCCTAATTATGCATCGATAGCTGATAGGCGGTTTTAAAACAAAAATCTGATCTCCAGGTTTTCAACGACGATTGTGTCAACAAGAGACTCTGCGTCCTGCACAAATTTTATGGGAGAAATTGATTTCCGTGAGCAGGGAGTGATGTGGCCCTTGTTCGTGGCCCCTTATTGAGTGCGTGTTCGTCAGACAGTACCGTCCGTTGCAGCCACGGGATCCACATGAAACAGTGAACAGCATAGACAGCCCTTGCGACTTGCGACAACACCACCCCTCATTACACATTCAGGGTGGCATTAACCGCTCCCCAAGGTACCCACCCTCCCAATATTGTTCCGGTTAGGGCTGTCGCTCACCGAACTTCGGCCGTAGCAGGGGCGTCGCTAAACCATGAAGTTCGGCAAATCGATTAGGTTCGTATTTTTTTTTTCTTCCCCCGGCTGTCGCTGTAATCATACTATCAACAGATTGGAGGCGAATCTCCCATGGAATACAAAATGGACCGATTATTATTTGAATTACAAGAAATTCAAGCAGATGATCCATCAACTCTCGATGTTCGGTAGGTGCTACTGTTGGCATCTTTTTTCAAATTACAGAATCAAGTATAGAGGTTGATCAAGAGGAAAAGGCAAAGGAGCTTCTTCAGGAAAACAAAACGACAATTGTCCGGAAAATATCTTTAGCTCCATTCGAATCCGAAACAGATAACGACCTGAACGAAAAAAAAGGCGTCGATGGTGTGTATTGAATTGACATCGTTTTCGGATATTTAATGGTCATGTATAGATAAGCGATTTTCAATGGTTCGAAATGCCAGCGAAGTGAAGCTGAAGTTTGAGCCAACAGAAGATTTTCGACGGCGCTACTTTCAGGAACAATTTAGGAGAGAGTTTATCAAAATTGACGTTTTTTGCGCCAATAATCTGGCAAGCATCATGAAGCGTGTCATCAATAAATCTGAACATGGAGATCCTGAACAAATCCGCAAATCACTGTAACGCCGACATCGTTCTCGTTCGTTTCTTTTCGCTATTTTGTTTATGGATAATTTTGTGTCGCAAAGCTTGTAGCATGCATCAGGACCTGATTCTATTTCGCAGGCTGTATTGCACGTTGCTTTTAATCCGCCTAGAGCAGTTCATTCTTATGAACTTTTCAGGCCTCGACAAGATTGTAAAAAAGTTGGTAACTTTGCCACCGAGTTTAACATGATCTCAGTAGTTTTTCAGATACGATAAGATTCTAGGAAAAAACGTTCCACAGGCAGTTTACAGGTTATTTGACTTGCACCTATTTTACTATAATCTCAAAATATATGGTATCAGGACTTTGTTCTCAGAAACGAGTCCTCGAGTGAATATACAAAAACACCGCCATCTTAATGCTCTAGCAGAGATAAGAGCTCTTATTGCTGACGAAATGGTTGTATTTTGACGTGCTATTGCACTGAAACTAACTCTGACAGTTTTTTTAGATTAAATGTGGGCCTTCGTCTACAAAAGAAGAAGATGAAGTGGCTCAAAAAGAATTTGATGAAACAGTTGTTGAAGATGATATTCCTGTAGTAATGGCATTAAATGTCGACGCTTTGCCGCCATCTAGTGTGACTCGCATGAAAATAATGCTGGGAACTGATGCCTTAGGGTTCAATATCACGGTACCCGTTATTGTAGCTAAAGGGGCGTTTCCTGGTCCTATTCTTGGTAAGACGTTTTCTCACCGCAATTT
>OUQQ01000066.1:0-13265 GCA_900404475.1 Spongospora subterranea | reverse complement strand
CTTAAGCAAGCCATCCAAGCTGGGAACCTCGATACATCCTTCATTAGCATCGTTTTACACGAGTCGATAAATGTAAGAATTTAGAATTATTCGTTTCTGTTAGTGAATTTGAAGTAGGGAAATATGGTCGACTGTGCCATAATCTGCATTGAAGAATTGGTTGCGTCTGCAAAGAACGTCGATATAAGCCAGGTAGGGTGCACTCAATAAGTAGTGTGGATTATGACCGTAAAAAAGATATCGCTGCTGCAATGCGCCTTGCAGTTGTACAATTCTAAAATATTTGGAGATGTCACTCATCGGTATCAACAATAAGAACATCGTCATAACATCACTGAAGAAAAAATGCTAGATGCGAAGATCTTCTGTCACTAAAACCGCTTCTGGATCGGGCTTGTGTTCATATCCGACTTGCTGCTTCATATCTGAGAGAACACCGGCTTTTATCGGAAAAGCCGCAGCAAGGCGACATAAATCAAATAGAATACCTAACTTCATGGTTCGGCAAAGCAGCATGGAATCTCGGGTTAGTTCTATATCCATGAAATTTCATGTCAAAAACTCACACAGTTATTAGGTTGAAATGTTCACAGGAAAAGCAATTCTTAATTTGCCAAGAATTCTTTTTTCAGGCTTTCACACTTTTTCAGGTGCGCATGGATACATTTGTTTGTCTTTGCTCACCAAGGCTACAGGCAATGCCCCGGGCCACTGAAGGTGATACATTCGTCCGTATCACTCTTTGTCTTTGTATGAGTGCTGGTGTCGCAATCCAACATGCCTGGGAAGCACGAAACTCTAGTGAATCCAAGTACGACGTTGAGAACTTGGATCGAATCTTCCGTGAGTTCCGTGCGATCACCAAAATCAGCTCTGGGAGCGATAGCCCATTGATGAACAATGTGTTACCGATAATGCATTTGCTGGAATTCCAGCATAAGTTGCTGCAAAACGATCCCCATCTTAGCGTCCACGTTAAAGTAAATAGCAATTTTTGCAAAAAATGCATAGTGAATGGTGTTGGACAGAATTCATTGACCGTTTCTGGCTGGAAAGCAACACTATTTGATGATGTGGCGGCAATATGTTTACAAGCACCATTTCGAAGAAGAGACAGTAAGAGTTTGCTTTCACATTTTATGATGGATTCATTTGCCACCCAGTTGCAATTCTAGCAATAAAATTGCGGCTGTCGCAAGAAATCGGTGAAGGATCGACTACGTCTGTTACTGTCAACATAGAAGAAGTATCCAGATTGTTTCGACAGTTGATTGCTATTTCAGAGACAATCGAGGACCAAGTCGACTTTTTCAACGGTGTCATCGATTTGGTATTATCGCGTATACGAGATTCCTTACCTTTATACCCAAAACTGGAGGCATGCTGGCTTATAGCTAGAGCATGGAATAACGGAGTTGTTCGCTATAGGTGAAACAAAGGCCTCAAACAAGTTGTAAATTTTAATATTCTATAGATCTGGTCGCATGGAAGACGCTGAAACATGGATGTCTCGGGCTATTCAGCTGGTAAATTTACTTCCGGAATTAAATTCTTATGCAAACAAGCAGGAAATGGTGAAATCACATTCGCATGTACTTTCGAAGATTCAACACAATCAAAAACAGCATTTGCGGTGAAATAAACCATATTAATCAAGAGCCACATAGAATGATATTAATTAGTATTGGTTGTTTCCCTCAAGTCCTTTCTTTTGTTTGTGTGCTCTGCACACGTCTAAACGATATATCAGCAACACAACAGCAATGAGCAGAAAAATTCGTTCATCATCTTTTCCAGAGAATACTCCAAAAACTTTCTGGGTGTTGGGGTTGCTGCCTTGATGCTTCCAGGTTGTCGTTCGAATGCTCCAGACGCGATCTGATCCAGTCATGATAACCAAAGAACGGAACTGGTCTTTCCTCCATATTCATTGCGTCGTATAGCTGTAACCAGAGTAGCGATTATTACACACCTTAAGTGCTCGCACATATATTCTACCTCTTCATTCGTCACTGCGAACGCTTGGGAAGCAAGGCCTTTGTCCACCATGTCGAGCTTGCAGGCCATAGCTGTCTGTACGGATTATTAATTCAATGGTCCTCAACAGTCAGGAAATACCGACCAAAAAGAAAAACTCTACTAAAACGTTCCCTCCATTGCGATCTTTTCCAATAACGATTGGTTCCGGAAGGCAGTTTCCTTGGATTTCGCAAAAAAGGGACGTTGCGCAATTTACGTTTTCAGAAACCTCAACCTTGTTAACGGACATCGAGCGAATAACGTCTTTCAGACGTTCGCTTTCGCACTGTAAACNAGCGATTATTACACACCTTAAGTGCTCGCACATATATTCTACCTCTTCATTCGTCACTGCGAACGCTTGGGAAGCAAGGCCTTTGTCCACCATGTCGAGCTTGCAGGCCATAGCTGTCTGTACGGATTATTAATTCAATGGTCCTCAACATCAGGAAATACTGACCAAAAAGAAAAACTCTACTAAAACGTTCCCTCCATTGCGATCTTTTCCAATAACGACTGGTTCCGGAAGGCAGTTTCCTTGGATTTCGCAAAAAAGGGACGTTGCGCAATTTACGTTTTCAGAAACCTCAACCTTGTTAACGGACATCGAGCGAATAACGTCTTTCAGACGTTCGCTTTCGCACTGTAAACTGGCCAACTCGTTTTGAACCTGTAAACTTTCAGATCGAATCGTCGATTTCAAGGCTGATCTGGTTTCTTCCAGGCGTTCGTTGGCTTCGGAAAGTTGGATTTCAAGTCGCCGTTGCCTTGCAAATGACTTGAGTTCGAGCATAATTCCGGACCTTGACATCGATTCAATTTTAGCTTCCAGATCGAAACAGTGGGCCCTCATTGCTTCAATGTCTCTGGAATTTTGCTCAGCTTCGGATTTGATCAATTCCGCCTTTTTGGACAATTGCTCTCTTTCACCGGTGAACTTTTCCTTCAAAGATGTTAGAGCATTCTCAAGGAATTCCACTCTTTGATCATGAGAACTTCTTCTCCCGTGTTGGGGCCTCAGCTGAGTATCTTGTGCATCTGCGAGTTCTGCCGTCAGCGTCAAAATTTCTTCATCACTCGCGCTAAGCCGTTTGCGGAGATCAAGTATGATCTTATTAGCATAGGCTTCTCGCTCCAGAGCCTCGTTAAGCGAGACCTGCAGCTGTTCGTTGGCGGAAAGAAGGCTAGCTCCGAGCTCTGCGGCGAGCCTGAGATCTTTGCCCAGCTCGTCAACCGCGACGCCATTGCCACGAACCTCGATATCAGCGCGGCCCATACCTCTGGCCTAGGGAAATATGGTATTTAGGTGAAGGGGTGCGTCTTGGGATACCGGAGGGGTGCCACAATCTCTCAAGGGATGGACGACTATGAGGTGCCCGGGGGGCGGCCACAGGGCTCCAAGTAACTATAGGATATTTACAGTGATCTGAATACGACCGGCAAACATGGTTAATCGCCGCAAAACATTAACCACACACTGTCATAGCCCGACTACACCGATTATTATATCGACTGTAAAGTAACGATCGACACGGGGAATTTCCCGAGAAATGGAACAGATTTAAAACTTGAACGACTTTATTGACCCGTTCTTGACGGTCTTTCTGACCGAAGATATCGAGCTGCTATTTGATTGCAATCGGATTAGAGATGCATCGATATTGTGGAGCTTGGCCCTGTAATGATCAGCCATATAACGATTGTTTTGGCGATCACTCCGATCGATTGCTGACATGATTCTAGATCTTTCCTCTTGGGCGGATGCTATTTTTTGGTTCAGTATTAAGAGGTTTGACTGACATTCTTTTTCCGACAAATCCTGATGCGGCACTTTAGAGGATGAGATAACGGAGTCCGACAATTTGTGATGACGATTGAGAGTGCTATTCAGGAAATCGAACATATCAGCCGCAGCAGGGGCCGATACTGGAAAAGTAGCAGATGTGTTATTTCGTACGATGGGTCGCTTGTAATCGAGTCCTGCCCCTGGTTTGAGCATCTTTATAGGTACAGGCGCAACAATCCCTTGCTCGAACTTTCCTATTCCTTTGCCCAGCTGGTATCCGTCTTTAATCAACAGTTTCATGCCAATTCCTCGTGTATGCTTGATCCACGAGCCGAAATCGGGACAAACACTAGTTGCTTGTGGCACTATCTCAATCATCGAAGGTCTCTCAATCTTTTGCACCTCACTATCGCAATCGACTGATTGTTTGACTTCTTCTGATTTTTCATCCTAAGAGCTCTAACTGTTACATGATTCAATCACAGTGAATGCCCTTTTATGATGGAGCTCACCATGATATTATCATCATAGACGAAGTTCACTTCATTCAAAAGCTTTCGTTTACGAAGTTCCAGTGCCTGCTTTTTGAACTGCTCCATTTCTGCGACTACCGATTCTTTCAGTTCCGATAAATCAACATCGTCGGGGCTATGCAGCAGAAGCTCATCAATTTGTGTTAATTGCTCGTGAAGAACAGATAACGCAGCGGCAATGCGGGTCACATCAGCTTGTTGTTGAGGCGATGGTTCAAGTTTATCAACCTGTTGGTGATTTTTTCGCATTTGCCGAGCCGGAATTGACAATGAATGTTGTGTATTGCCGATGATTGGACAATGCTCTGGGCCGTGGCGCGACCCTATACACGTCACTTGAGGTGGCGCTGCCTGTAGGCTGTACCGCCACCTCGACAGACTTCTCGGGCAGTTTGGCATGTTGCCTGGTGTTTTTTGAATCTGACTAGATCAGCCTCAGAGCAATAATTGTTTACCACGACCATGGCAACGTTCAAGTCTGTCTGGCGCACACTGATCGATTGGCGGCAGTTTTGATTTTGGAAAGCGATTACATTATGGTATTTGTCCACTACCTGTAAACAATAGTATTGTGTAGCCAAATACATCTGATTGGAAAGCCCTTGACATTTGTTGTGAATTCGGACAAGATGCCGAGGGGCAAGGCTCAGTCATTTTTTTTAAATTGCTATTGGCAGAGGCGTGTCGCACAGTGCAACCTTCTCAAATTCGTGCTTGGAAGCGAACGCTGGCCAATTCGAATATGTCTTGTAAATAAGAGACTCAACCGCGAACCCACCGCCAGGTCTCTCGATGGAGAAAAACTGTTTAATTTCATGAAATTCGTCGAGAAAATGCTCCCGTTAATTGTATCGAGCTTTTTATTCGAAGCGAAATAGTGCTATTGCAGCAAAAAACAGTTTGTAATTCGGACGTTGATGTTTGCCTGAAGTTGGAGCCTACATCTTTGAAAAATCATAATCTTGCCTTTAGCAAGCGAATTCGCAGGCTCGTCCTGTACTTCAAGAGCATCTCCGACAGTGGCCTCTATTTCCAATCTATCCTGACTGTGGGACGACACTCTAGCGCCACCTTGAACTACATCATCGCGTTCATTCCAATATTGTACACTAGAATGATTTTCCTTCACAATTCTCAGATCCAGCTGCTGTATCTAAATTCATCTCCCAGATTCAGATAGCGATCGGGATTCGTATTGTAGTCGAGGAATTTACCGAACGTGAACAGCTGCTGCTGGACATTCTTGCCCTATGGATGATTATATCAGTCTCCAAAAACTCGCCAAAAGTCACGTGTAGCTACCCGTAATAAAGGCTGGGAGCCCTAAACCGGGATATTACTTGTCGTCGATGTTCACTCAGACGATTGGATTTTTTTGACCGTGCTGCCACGAGAGCCCAAAACTCATGAAGCAAGCCTTAAGGAATATGGGATTCGGAAATGCTGGAATGGGAACAATACGTGGTTGGGCTTTGGCCTTGCAGATGAGATCATGTGTGTGATGATTATTTAGTCGGTAATGATCATGCAGCTCAAACGCTAATCCAGGCCCAGCCTAATGGCTAATCTCAAAAATGGGCAGACGAACGGTAATTTGGACGGTGGATGGATGCCAGCATGCTCAGGTGTGGATCACGACCAGCCTACGATCAGTTGACAATGAGGTGCTACCTACAGTACTTAATCGTTAATTCAGTACCCAATAACACCAATCTAGATCATATCGTTGATCAGAATTATCAACGAGGAGGGTCTAAGAGAAAACAGGGATCAGAGCGATTTTTCGATAGCAACACTGTTTGAGGACAGTGTTAAATCCAGGCCGATTTTCGTGAGGCAATCTTATATCGAGATAATTTGGTGGAATTGCCGTCGTTAGAGTTCCAATCGCGGCGGGTACGACCTTACACCAATTCAAAAAACACTCTAGGGACGAAGGATATCTGTTTCTAGAACCGGATGTAGTCAACGGGTAACCATTCCCCTACCAAGGGACATTGGACGAACAGGAATTTGCCTCCGTTTATTGTTTAAAGACGTGAAATTGATGGTCGAATTTCTAGAGAAAATCAAAGGAAACTATCTGGGGCAGTCTCCGCTCGTTTTGTCTGGTGCGCAGCTAAAGCCATGTTCAGATATTTGAGGCCAATCGTCGGCAAACCGCGTCTTTGCTCGCCCCGAATTTTGAGGAAGTATGGCGAGTTGCCGAGGATTGGCTCAAACATCCTCGTCAAGATTATTTAGTTCGGCAAACACTGAAGAAAGAAACACAAAACGCCAATGCGTCGTCAGATTTACCAACAGGACTATTGCAAGTATGGCGATGACGTGTTCGAACAAGAACTGGGATTAGCTAAATGGGCACCAATGATACCGTTCGACCGCCGCTCGTTCGGCTCGCTTACCGGCCACGTTGAAAGCAATTATATCAAAGGCGATCTTATCTGCATCTGTCGGTGCCATTCCTCCATCAACGAGCGACATGCTTACCCAAGTATATTCCTTCTTGCTTAGTCTCAGTCAAATTCAATCAAACAGCAGTCCCCTCGTTGGTTTGTTCGAGGTTGGGTATTACAGTCGACCTATCGCGCTCATGGGGAATCTCTAGTCCCAATACGTCGATCGGTTCCAACGTCTGAAATGTTCCTCTCGCAACATTCGAGTTGCAATGTTTGTTGACAGCCCTTGGTGAAATGCAGTAGCATCGCTGAACAGAAAATACAATAAACCCTTGGAATAGTTATCTGAGGGGTGTCCGGGTCTTGTTAAAGGGAGCTGTCAATTGGCAATGGGGTCGCCCTCCTCCTCGGCCCTCGTGGTCCGCCAATCCGGAATAATCCTCGTGGTCAAAACCCTAGAACTGCACTACCAGATCACCCATCATGATCTCGATCACGAGCATCATGTCCATGGCCCGTCTGCCCAAGCTGGCCGGCCTGAGAAGGATGGGCGGCATCGCCCAGGACAAAGTTGACGGTTCGCCCTGATTTTATTGTCGGCAACAATGTGGATTGCGGTTGTGATACTCTTTCTCTAGTGTGGCTGCCCAAGGATTTCAGTGAAATTCCACCAATGTCCGATATTTCCTATATACGCCCCAGTAATAATTGCATAGTTTGAATTTGATGATGTATTGAATGCGGTTCCAACAGGTGAGGTTGTTATGGATCAGGTCGATGATGATCTTCATCAGGGCTCGGGTCAGACCGTTTCTCAATTTTGTTCTGTCGAGATATTCAGCGTTTTTTCATATATATTATATATATATAGGTCTGGCAGGGATTCCGGTGATAATCAATACCCAGCGCGTTATAGAAGCCGGAGCCCCTTCGTTTGATCATCCCGAAGACCGCAAAGCGAAATTATGTGCACGACTTTGCGACCTGAAACTGAATGATGACCAGCAGAAGAACCTGGTGTCCATCCTAGGACCACGGTTCGATGCGAAAAAACAGATCATCAACCTGACGTCGTCCAAGTATCCTGATCCAGAGCTGAACTCCCAGGAATGCATTGACACGTTGAAAGCGTTGATGGCCGAAGCTGTAGAAATGTCGTCGCTTCTCGCTTCTGCTAAAGGTACCCAAATATAAAAACAATCTTCGAACAGCCATGTTTTCCAACTATGTCAAGGCCGATGCATTTTGCATTCGTGTTGTAAATGCCTGTGTGAAACAATTTAATCCGAAGACGGAAACGATGGATGAGAGAAATACTGATAATATCTCGGGTGAAAGAGCCCGATCGATAGGTATTGCACAGCAGTACCTTGTTGGCTCATTAGTCGGCCTTGTATTGTTTGAGAGGGAAAGCGAATGGCGTTGGATCCGCCCCAACATCGATTCCTCAAAAAACAGGACAACCGCTTCAACACCGACGACATCAATCTGCCTCGTCCGCGATTCTTCTTTCGCAAACTAGACAGGCGCCTTGACATATCCGATATTGAGGGAGCGACGTCGATCTTTTATCAGCCGAAGTTGAACCGGTCTCAGCGATGCGTCAATCCATTGACTCCCGTGTACAAGCTGGCAACCTTTCGCCATGAGCCGCCAGAACCGATGCGGTTCACTCGCGATACTCTGGATATCAGCGATATCGAGGGGACACGAACCACGGTCCCGATCGTGCTGCGAATGAAGACGCGGGACCATATCAACTACAGCGACGTGAAAGGATCAACCGCCGCCCACACCTATGAGAAGTGGCAATCGCGAACGACACGCCCTATCCTCAAGGTCGACGATATCAATAATGATGGCGCGTTCCGGACTCGGCGACATACTGACCCTTTGTCGCCTCGATACGATTTCGATTGCAACGGCAGCACAGATCTGTTGTTGTTCGCGGAAAATGGGAACCCGTTGCCACGTGAGGGCGGTGGTCAAATGCACTATGAAGGTGGTGCACATTCCATTCCCGGTTCCCATCCTCGCAAAACGAAGGACGCGTCCGGGATCAACTACAGTTTGATGACGCGGGACATCGACGGGAACGAACCGATGTTCAACATTCACCGGATAACGCGCCTAATGAAGAACCACACGACACGGAAGACGAACACCACAGACGATATCGAAGGAGCTCAAGCAGACACTGCTCTGAAATCAACGTGGCTTCGGAGGACAAACCCCCTTATGCCAAAATACCAACCTCTAGATAATGGCGATCCGGAATTCAATCCATATTCGTGCACAAATATAGGGACGGGGGTCGATTCAATGATGGAGCAACGACAATCTTCCTATCCAGGGCAGGACGTTCTGTATTCGGACGTCGAACGCCAACGGCTACATTCGAGCGGATCGCAAACCGAATCGGTTATTAGTGGGAGATCGGATCCACCGAGACCTGACCTGAATTTGACGCACGATCAAGGGAATTCGGACACCCAATCCATACGAATCGCTGAACGGATGGAAGGATCGCACATCGGAGAGCAGAATGTTGACGAGAAAAAAAACACGCAAATACAATATGGCAATGTGGCGCCGGGTTCTACCAGATGCTCGTCCGTGATCAAAAAGGAGAAACCAAGCAATGCCCCGCCACGAAAGACGCCAAGTATTTCGTCAAGTAAAAGGTCTTCCAGGCGGTCAAGCAAAACGACCACCTCTAGACCAACTAGAAAAATGATCGACCAGCTCAACGACCAGGCGTTGGTAAGGGCGCTACCGACGTCGTGAGTCGATGTGATTTTCGAATTCCATTAAATAGTGTCGCGTTCAGTTATTGAAAAGATATTTTCGATAAGATGCCGATAATTTACAACTAAAGCAATGAACGATTTATTAGCATCTTCATATATTATAGGTCGTCTTCGAGATATCTATATTCAAATGTGAACTCCGATTTTATCCTTTGGCACCATGAATGATCATAGTCAAAATAAACGTAAGTTCCTTGTTCGAACTCGTCTGTAGTGACTTGGGGATCCTTGTGTCGTTGAAACCACGTCAAGTATTTCGTATGGTACCTCCACGACTGTTTCTTCAGCTGAGCTGCGGCCAAATACTGCTGATATGTTCCTTGTTGGAAATAAAAGATGAAAAACAGAGTGTCCGTGTCGTATTTTTCGAAAAACGCTGGTTCCTCAAAAATTGGCGACGGTATTGATGGCCATGAAGATGGGGTATGATAGGGATTTCGCGGCAGGTAATGCTTTGGCCTGTCAGAGTCTGCCGGTGTAGGCATGTGCCGCAAACTCGACTCTAAAATTTCCAAATTTCGTCGCTGATCTTCAGACAAAGGAGCATCAAACATTTGAGGTGGTGGGGCCTTAGTCATTGGCGACGAATCGCGATTGGATGCAGCTTGAACAGCAGCAAGACGAGAAGGCCTGACGAGTGAGAGATCACCTGCAGGTTCTTCAGAAGCTGCAGCTTGATATCGCTTCTGCCGAAGCTTGTTAGCAAGAGTAGATTTGCTAGGACCGGATAGTCCAGGTGGGGGCTGTCCTGTTAAGGGAGATGTGGATCTAATTCCGGTCGGATGCGGTGCAGAGCCAGCATTGAATTGCTGTTTAACACCAATATGCAACGATTGCAGCATAGATGGTTGAGTGTCGGTCGGCAATACAACATTAGAAAGCGGCACCTGCTTTAGGCCCAATGGCTGTTCCATCAACGAGGCAGCTGGGGCTTCTTGCACTGCATGTTCGGCTAAATCTTGCTGCTTCGCCACTGAACTTTGCTCTCGGATCGCTTGAGCCTTGGCAGCAGACGCAGCAGCTTGTTCTGCTTGTTGCTTTTGCTGTTGTTGCTTGACAATATTGGCAAACGGAGCAGGAGGCGGCTGTTGAACTGCAGTAAAGTCCATTGAACGGTTTGTAGCACTAGCCGTCCTAGGAGACTGTTTCGGAGAACCGCTGGCAGCAACAGGAGGCAAAGGAGACTGACGAACAGCGGGCACCTGCTGCGGAGAGGGTTCCTGATAATTGGCTGAGATCTGAACCGGTACAACAACGACGGGTTTTTCCTTTTTCTTTTTGGGAGCTTTTTTAGGAGTATCGCGCTCCGACTTCAAATTGGAGGATTTCGACGTCGACGACGTCTCTATAGGTGATTTTTCGATTGCAACTTGAGGTTTTTCTTTAGCCGCATCCTTTTGAGACGTATCTATAGTAACAGTAGGTGATGGCTGTGATACAGGGGCAGTAAAATGCTTTTTGGCGGTATTCCTCCTTGACATCGAATCGTCAACTGGCACATCAATAACATCACTAGTCGATATAGAATCGTCATCATTATCGTCAGCCTCCTTTTCGTCGTAGCCGTCATCATCAAGCATCGAATCATAGTCTTCATCGCTGCCCAGATCGAAATCTGACCCTTCTTCGTCATCAACAGGGAACACAACTGGAGGCGGGGGAGGCTTCGCATTGCGCTTCTGTGCAAGAAGATCGTACATGTATGCATCGTCAAAATCCTCCATGTCCTCGTCCTATCATAAAGCTGTTAGACTATTGTGGTTAGTGGGCCACGTTGGTGAGTTACCTGGTTATTTTCGATGAAATAATCTACGTCTTCCTGAATTTCTTCTACATCAGCGACTACAATCTCATCCTCAAAAAGCATTTCCCAAGCCATTTCTAGATGTTCGATATGGAACTTATAGCGCTCAACAAGACGTTGAAGATGATCAACATGGACTTCCTCGTGCCCTTTGTTCCTTTTTTTTCCCCTGCGCTGTTCTGCGTCTAATTGGCTTTCACGCTCTCCCAACTGTCCCTTCAGTAAAGAAATCCGCTTGTCAATCCATGATTTCACTTCTAGTTTGGGTTTATCCAGAAGCTTCTTCTTTGGGGTGTTTGTCAATGCTTCTTTTGAAAAAGCCTTCGTCTTGGTCTCTTTTTCGCACACTTTGAAACGTTCCATATCACGTTCAATTTGCTTTCTTGCCATAAACATCTCTTCTTTCTCGCGAATTTCTGGAGTGGATAGCCAAGTTTTAATTTGGTCTCGATACCGCTGCAATCGCTTGATTTCCTTTTTTAAATCCGCTTCGTGTTTTTCTTTCAAAGCTGCAGTAGGAGCAGAATACACTTTTTGCCATATGGATTCAAATTCAATGAGCCCATCTTGGACCCTCTTGAGAACCCGTTCTATTTCGGATTGCTGCTTGCGCGTTTGCGCCATTGGACGCCTATTAGGTTATGCCTTCCAGATCTGACGAGTCTGAGAATTACGGTGAGACGCGATGTCTCGATAGGGTGATGTCGGCACCGTTCGCCTGATCAATGGGGGTGGTGGAGATGATCCTATACTGACTACCTTTCCACAATGGTGTGTGAGAGAGAGAGCTCCTCAGCAGCAGGGACACGGACTTATATCAATTAATGGGGTGTAGTAGTAGGTGGTGTTATAGGTCAACCATAACGGACTGATGGTCGGGATGGGATCTCGCCATCTAGGTCAGACACAACGAACTGATGGTTGAAAAGGGATCTCGCCATCTAGGTCAGCCAACGGACTGCTGATTGGGAAGGGATCTCGCCATTTTTTTCAGACGATAGGCATATAGGAACTGCACACCAGACTTCACTGTCCAGACTTAAAAAATGAAACACACTAATATTTGAATTATATATTTGGGCTAACGACAGAACATAACAGGCTTTATGTTGTTTGATCTTTGTTCAAGTGATCCCTTCATGTACAGCAGCTTATCGCTTACTCGGTGAATTGGCGACAATATGGGCACCCCCATGCTAAATTCCCTACTGGATTCATAGCGAGAGCTTGACGAGCTTGGCCATTTTTACTTTACCTAGTTCACTCACGATAACGCATTGATACCGGTGCAATGTGCCTATCTTGAAAATTATACATTGTCACCAAAGATTTGTGAACGCCTAGAAAGAGGATGAACACGAAGGGTTACGTCAAGATAGTGCAAAACTATATGAAGGACTCCTCTTCGACCTAATCCTGAAAGAGACGGAGCAAAGCACTGGTATTTTGAACCGAGGCTGCCTCGTTTGCAAGGGAAATAATTGGGTTCAGGTTTGTCCAACCAGCACGCACACGCAATTATTGCAAGAGGCAATTGAGCGCGGCCTCTGAGTGTGTTATGAGTGCGGCGTACACACTAAAATCAGGGGCAGCTACAGTGCGGGTAGTCTAGTCACGGCAAATTTCTTGACAGATTTTGTATGGCTAGCGGCACGGAGTATGGCAGTTTTGTAATGATAGTGTGCAGGATTTAAACGGCGTATATCGATAGATCTCATCGAAACAGACCAGGCTACGCTTTTTTGCAAAATATTCCAAAATGGTGACAAGATATCAATTGTAAAATTTCCTCTTTTTCAAAATTGGCAGTATGGTGGGAAAAAGACTTTTTTGAGAAAAAAAAATAGCTACAGTAGTGGAACTCTTGTAACAATGCGTGCCTACAGTCTAGTGGAACTCTTGTAACAATGCGTG
>OUQQ01000634.1:2208-13821 GCA_900404475.1 Spongospora subterranea | reverse complement strand
CCGTTATCGCCCAGGAACAGTCGCTCTTCGTGAGATTCGTAAATACCAAAAGAGCACTGAACTGTTGATTCGCAAGTTGCCATTCCAGCGTCTTGTTCGTGAGATCGCTCAGGATTTCAAGAGTGATCTTCGTTTCCAGGGAACTGCTGTCCTAGCTCTTCAAGAGGCATCTGAAGCCTATCTCGTCTCTCTCTTCGAAGACACCAACCTTTGCGCCATTCACGGCAAGCGTGTCACAATCATGCCGAAAGATATCCAGCTCGCCCGTCGTATTCGTGGAGAGCGCTCGTAAATTCTATCCCATTGTCTCAACCGGTGTTTATCAAACACCACACAAATCCAAAGACCAAGTTAATACACATTATTTAACCATAGCATTAATATTGGTTTTCCAGCGTCTTGACGTCGAGGTCACTATGTTTATGAAGGGATTGGTTTTCCATTCATCCAGGCACATCGTTTTCTGTTCTGACAAGAAAACGCAATTGCAGGTCTAACCATCTCATCGCCAGCTAATCACACACTTGTCTTTTTGCTGTTGCTCTGTTGATCGTACGTGTGTGAACCAATCAATTACCACCTTGAACCAATACAATCAATGTCAGCCCTGCATTCCCTAACCAATCCGTCTGGTTATATCGTCTTAGTGCTGCGTATCACCCCTCATATTATTTCCTCTTTTGCACCCTACTGTATCAAGTGTTTTAGCTCAATATACCTTCTCTTATGCTTTCTAACCCGCAATCTCACACAATGTCTTTTTTTCTGCTGATTTATTGTTCTTGTCGTATAATCGTGACGCCCTCACCTTAGTTCTTTACATTCTGAATATTGCACTGTTGCCTGGGCGGGTTCAGGAGAACGACTCGCTTCTTGGGGTCAACATGCCGACGATGGCCGCTTGTAAAATGCAAGTGCTTAGTCCAGAGGGACTGCCACGATGGGTACCAGCTCCAACGGCGGACGCCACCCATCGCACCTCTTTCGAGGAATGTCGCCCGCGACGCAACGTCGCACCGAGGAACATCCGCCTCCCAAAAAGTCAAGGCCGCTCGTGGGGGCGTGACGACGAAATCATCAGGAGTGGCGATGACCACAACCGTGCCTTCGACGGGGGCGGAGCTGGACAAAGTCTTGCACGGAAGAGACACGAAGTCGACAACAGGATATTTATTCAGTACAAACGGGCCAATCAGGAAAACGCGCTATCAGACGCAACAAGGACTGCCGTTTGGCTGAAAGAACTATCAACGGAGATGAAGCTACTCCAAGATCATGCGATGATCGACATCTGCGAGGACAATGCAGGATGTCTAGCGCTCGTGAACGGCCCAGGATTGTTGGCACCCACACGCCCCATCGCTACTTGAATCGATTTCATCCGGGGCTTTGTGCGAGATCGAATCATCCGGGTCCTACCTTAGTTCGACGGCCGATCTGACCGCAGACCCGCTCACTAAACCCCTCGGTGCAATCGATTTCGTGCGGAAAGGTGTCGCACCGGATCACTCGCGCTCCGAGAGAGAGTTTTGACGCACGTGTTCCCGTCCCTTATAACTCAACTTACGTGTAATTAATACATTCACTTCTACTACATCGATCAGTTCGGTTCATTTCACCGATCAATTCGGTTCAACATCGCTGATCAGTTCGGCACAATCTCACTGATCATTTCAGTGCAGCAGATAGCATTCCTATCGCCTCTCTAAAACCCATCATCGTAGCTGACTACCTAATGCGCCATGGGCAGGCTGGACTTGGCCGGGCGCCATATCGCCCAGACTTTTATCGAACGCCACGTCCGCAACTCGGGAAATCGACCAGCAGCAGCAGCTATTGCTGTTGTCATCCCACTCGCAGTGCCATCCAGGTTGACCATCAACTAGATTGTAGTGCTCTGACCCTGACCGGCTGCGCTATTCGCCCCGGTTCTCAGGTTGTTGCTGGCTATCGCCTTTCATGGTTTCAGGCATTGTAAACATTTGCAATACGTAACTTGATGATTCGTGTATCGATGCAGAACGCCTTGATCTGAACCCATTTTTGATCCTGCAAATTTTCAAACAACGCATTTGATGTCTTCCTCTGACAGAGCTCTGTTGCCGCGTTGATTTCTGATTTTGCAGAAGAAACCGCATCGAACTGCATTCACCCAGGTGGTGGTCGGGTATGTGAACAGTCAACTACATGTAAACAACAGGAACATCTCACCATCAAACAAAGAGCAGGCACGTACAGACCCTAACGATCACGGCTATACCACATTCAAAATTGTTTTCCAGGTTGCCTGTCGGAGCGCGAGATAATCATGGGCCGCTGGTTGATAGCACGACCGTTTTTTGTTCCGGACAGACATGGTTGGAATGAAAAAAGGCGTTCAACGGCGAGAATTTCCGCTACGACGATGACAAGATCACTCGTTTATGCACACATGTGTAAACAGATGATGACCGGAATTTATCACTACAATGACCTACGAAATCAAGGCGGAGCAGTTTTGGAACCAGCTGCCATCAATTTGAAGCCGAATTCAATATATATGGGCCTATGCCAACAAATAAATCAACAACAACTCATCGAATGCGCGCCCCGATGTTCGTGCTGACATGTCCGATGATGATAGAATTCCAGGCATAATTTCTTGACACTTCTGCTACATTGAGATTGATTTCGAACTGCTGTGATCGGGACCGTAATCTGATTGGCTGTGATAGATCGCGCCTTTATAACTCTGTGTCCTTCTCAATACCACAATAAACCCTGTACCTCTTCTACCGATATTCCTCATCGATCAGTGTCGCATCCTGTTCTCATCTCGCCGAAATTGGCACACCAGAACTCGGTCGTGTAATGCTGTGTCCGGTAGGATTGCCTATCCCCATGGCCACCAATAGGTTTCAATTTTTTCTTTACGATCAACATCGACGTATGGGCAGAACCAAAGACGCACCGGTTTGGGGTCCAGAACATGACGCATCGTTGGCTAAGGCCCTCGTTGACCTTGATGATGGTCTGGACGGGTACAAAGTCACAGGAAAACCGGTCAAAGATTACAATCTAATCTTCATATCATTCGATTCGTCAACACTGGCCAGAAAATTCACTGCTTCTACAAAGCGAAAATAGATTCTCGAAAGAACACTGTGATTCGCAGAAAAACAGTTCTACTGATGTCTGTCCAACAATCAGAAATTGTCAGAGCGGACCTTCCTCAGTCCTTGATTTTAGAAGCAAGTGTTCTGGGCAAAAGGTCTCCGGACGACCCTCTCGTTAATGAACTCGTGAACGACACAACGCTTGAACATCCTGTCAAGCGGTGTGGCTCTGGACAATCCTCGATTGCATGATCTGACCGAATACTCCGATGATCGAATTTATTCCCCCAACAAGAATGGGAAACTCTTGCCAACTTTAACAACATCACATCAGACCAAGTCCATATCGCTCACTTTAACTCCAGTATGTTTCAAAAGAGTCGCGGTTTTTTCATCGAATCGTTCATTCCCAAGAACGATATAGAATCTGCCCGCTGACGTTTGTGGCAAGTGAGCGATATGGACTTAGTCTGATGTCAGTTTGTTGAAGTTGGCAAGAATTTCCCCGGTCATCAAGGTTTATTCTTGGCAGTAATCAAGGTTGTTGCCCCCAACACAAAATGCTGATATCGATGGATCCTAACGAGCAAAAATTTGTGATTAAATAAATTTATTCAAAGAATTGAGGCCCTAAGCATTACGTAGAGGCAACCTGCGTCAGCAATGTGTTTGACGACAACGAATCTTTGGCAAAAATCAACATTGTTCTGGGCAAACCGCAGAAGAAATTGGAGTGTATTTCGATCCCGTTGTGATGCTACAGTATACTATGAGGAACGTCAAGCCCTCTAAAGGCAACAACACGTCAACGGTGGCGATAACGATGGCGGTACAGTGTTACGACGACACTGCAGAGTTAGATTCACTGGAGGCTGAAAAGTTCTACTGATTTCTGTCCAACAATCCGAAACTGGTCAGAGCGGACCTTGCTCAGTCCTTGATTTTAGAAGCAAGTGTTCTGGGCAGATGGTCTCCGGACGAACCCTCTCGTTGATGAAATCGAGAACGACACAACGCTTGAACACCCTGTCAAGCGGTGTGGCTCTGGACGCGGATTTGCGTCGAATCTGCGGTAGCATGATCTGATCGAATACTCGCAAGGCCATCAAGGTTTTGTCTTGGCAATAGTCAAGGTTGTTGTCCAGCATAAAATGCTGATATCGATCGATTCGAACGGGCAAAAACTTGTAATCAAATTCACTCAAAAGAATAGAGGCGCCAAAGCAAATGTTAAGGCAACGTGCGTCAACAACGTGTTTGACGATCAAGAGTTTCTGGCCATAACCAAATTTTTCTCTGGGCACACCGCTGAAGAGTTCGAGTATTCGATCTTTTTGACAGAGATGGTGATGCCTCAGTATTCTTTGACGAACCTCAGGTCCTCCAAAACAGTTATTAGCAATGGTGGCGATAGCCATGGTGGTACAGGACGACACTGCATCGTTAGATTCGCTGTAATAAACCTTGTTTTGGCAAAAAGTATCAAACGCGGTAAGTCGGTGTGAGATGTTGTCGTCCTTTCGCCGGTACTTTTTGTCAAAGCAAGGACCGTACCGTGCACCGATAAACTGTTTATTACCGATGCAGTGTCGTCGTAACACAGTAGCGCCATCGTTATCGCCAACATGGACGTGTCGTTGCCCTTAGAGGACGGTACGTTCCTCATAATATACTGTGGCATCACATTTTTTGGCAACGGGATCGAATACACCCAAATTCTTCAGGCGGTTTGCCCAGATTTTTTCTTTGATTATTGCCAATGATTCGTTATCGTTAAACCCATTGCTGACACAGGTTACCTTTACATAATGTTTGGGGCCTCAATTCTTTGAACAAACTTGAGAACAAGTTTTTTTGCCCGTTCGGATCGAAGGGTATCCGCATTTTGTGTTGGGCAACAACCTTGACTATTGCCAAGAAAAAAACCTTGATGACCTGGGAAATTCTTGCCAACTCGAACAGGATCACGTTGGGCCAAGTCCATATCGCTCTCTCTTGTCATTTCTCGGACGCGGCCTCCAGAATGTGTATGTATGGTGACTGAGGTACTGCACAGGAATGCGTCAAGAGCCGAGAACTTTGCGGAACTGGAGATTTCGGCGCACTTTGACTGGAAGGAGAATATAGCGCGCGCCCCTATATTTGTGATGGCTCCATCATGGCCGAGACATTGATGTGAGGTCGAACAGTTTTTCGAGTCCGAGTGGATTTTCCAACGAAACCTCTATTGTGCCCGTGATAATGCTGTCAGGAATGAGGGCTGGGGCTTTCGCTTAGACAAAACGTGAACGACACAAAACACGCAAGTCGCCGATAATGCTCATGAACAAAGCGATGCTGACTTTCGAAGATGTCTGCGTCTTGCCTCTGACAGAGTCGACACCATTCCTTTATCCCGTTCAGGGTGTCACCGACGTATGCGCCCTCTAGATTTTGCTCCGAATACCCCATCAGCAGCATTCTTTCGGTTGGTTTTCAAAATCGAACCTAATGCGTCGGTGCCTTAGTCGACGCTGTATGGTCAACATTAGGGTGTCGATGAATGATGCAGGAATCCAGCGAAACGATATAATGTTGGTCTGCAAATGATGTCAGCGACAAACAGTTTCACAGTTCAGAGAGCGATATCCACCACGAAACGCCCTTTTGCATTGAATAAATCCCGGTTCTTACTGATTGATGATATCAAGAACGGTTCTAATGCCCGGTACTGGCGACGATCATTGTTAAGCCCATACTCCCCTTGAATATTTGACGTCCCTGGATAACTTACCGCCTGCCCGGTTAAATTGCCGACTCCGGATGAAAAATGAGGTCGTTGACTTTCCGCGACCACGATCACTCGTCCAGTTCATGACCCGCGACAGAAGCAATGGCCGTCAGATCGACACGCCGAGTGGCGATAACAATAAGCAACACGCCCTCACTAAGTGAAAAAAGGAGATGGCGATAATAGAGAGGAACGATTCAGCACATCAGTTCCACATTCTCCAAAATTTGCCGAACAGGATTATCACGATATGGATACACATCACCGATCATGGCCGTTTGCACCTGTTAAGGTTTCTGGTGATATGGCGAGCAGACAGCAGTCGTAGGAGCTCCTCGAAGACGGTCGGCGGTTTCAAGGGTGCCGACGGCGAGGCCTGCGGTTCATCGCTTCCTCTTCCTGCACAGGGAGTCCAAACCCGTTCAAATACTTCTCGATCGCTTGTTCGAAGGTCATTAGCGGCCCCCGATCCCAACTGAGATGAACACAAGTTGTTGGAGCAACGATAAGGGAATTTTTGCTGTTTGACAATCCATCACAGTAACTGAACCAGCCAGACAAATCACATCATTTTGGCAGTTCTTTCAGGTAGACCAGCATCTTTGGGAATTCCCTTTAGGCGGGACCAAGGAACATGACGAAATCAGCAAAATGTTCTTTAAATCACGAAATTGCCTTCTTTGGCGACACACACGTCGTTTCTGATAGACAGTATGGTTTGTTCACCCCCAAGTTTCAGCCAGAGTTCCCCTGGATTGAAATGTTTTGGAGGGCGCCGCCGAAAAACTACCGCGCAAAAGCCCCTGCACTTATTCGTTCCAGGACCTGGAGGTTGTAGTTCGGTGGCGCTGAAACTGACGACAATCGCAGCGGCAATGGGACACGATTTGCCAGAACCTTATCACTATATATATATATGTGGATGCTTGTCGGGAGAGAAGAAATAATCGTGCACGATCCGGCAGATTGAATATGCGGTCAATGGGGCATCGTTCGCATACCGCCGTCCTCAATCCAGGTTATATATGTTGAACCACCGTCCTCAGCGCCGTCATGAACGAATCGTTCGCCCTACAGGCGTCGTAATTTGAACATACAACGTCTTAGGCGCTCTATCACGTCTGAGATGAGCTACTGACACTTCTGGATGTGTTTAGACGCTCAAAATACACATTAGACATTACTCCCTCAACTTTTGGAACTTTCTGTTGTGAGAAAAGCTCAAATAGAAAACGTCTATGTGCAGTATTGAGGATCATCGCGACCACCCCATGGAGTTGGATCTAGGATTCGGTCCAATGGTTGCTGAAAAGCGGCTCAGGCCAGCCCTTAGTCGCCAACGCCAACATGCGATAATCCAGTCGCCTGCCAACTCCACATCAGATGAACGACGGACGACATCGTAGAGATTTGGAATCGTTCTTTGCGAATCCCGTTCCCGTGCCCTACAACGACGCGACCTCGTTAAAGCCTCAGATTGAATTCGTCATTTTCAGGAGCAGATGCTGCTGGGCTGCCGATATGGAATGATCATCTGTTTTGGTTAACAAAAAACTGGAATCGCCAAACTGATATTGCCCGTTTGACAAAAACAAAAGCGATTTGACTGCCCCGGCACTGATCCAGATGCCCAACCCGTTGAATCGCGTTCCATCCGGCCATCGAGCTAGCGGATAGATCGCTTATAGTCGAAAGTCAACATGACATTCAACGACAAGAACTACTTTTTGCTGCGAATTCACCCCATCCAGACTGGGACGATGAACGAGGGCAATATGTGTTCCTCGTCTGGCGATTGGATGAAAATCCTTCAAAACCACAATTCGTCGGGATCATGATCGCTGAGGTCCCGTCTTTCTTGCTCGTCACGCCACTTGACGTATCTGGGGGCCAGTTCTTGCAGAACTGCAATGACCCTCTTCGTATCTGACGTGGTGGTGCCATATCCAACGCCCTTGACTCGGGCTGCTTTGCCAATTGCAGCTCCGTTTTCCAAAATGTTCAATCCGGTCCAATGCGCGAGCAAGCTGGATCCAAACCTCACGCCGAGGATGCATGGATTCAGCATCGAACATGGGAGAACCTGTACAATTGTTGATTGAACAATTTTAGTGAGGAGGGTGACACAATCGCATTTGCGATTTCATTCAAATTGACGCAAAACGCTTCCTGACAGACTCGCACCTCTTGCACATCATCGCCCACTTCAAGCGTCGGGAGAACCTGTACGGCTTGTTCAACGTTCTTCGCGGAAGCAGATGTCTTTGTGCATCGGTATTCCACAGATCGAATCATCAAACGACTCTCGCGCGGAGCGTTTCTGATTCGAATTCCGATACATTTCTTGCTGCATCGCTGATAATCGCAAGAAACTTTCGGTATCCGATAACAGCTGAGCTCACTCCGATACTCGGGGCATATCGTGATGAAAACAGAAGTTATGACACATACCCGAGAAGTTGGCGCCAAAACAAAAGGCGACGGGTGTTGGCGCCAAAATCGAGGGCAACACCGGTTTTTCGCACAGTTTATATTTGACACCCGATTCGCGAAAGTCGATTTTCCCGGCGGATTTTCAGTGTCTAAAAATCGAACATTTTCTAGTATGTGATGCCACTTAATGATGTTGCGAAAGGCGGAAATGAGTCGTGTGCCCCAAGTCCGTACACGGTGTTTGTTGCCCCGTCTACGGTGTTGATTCCCCCCGTGAACGTGTTTTCCGTCCACTTCGCGGCCTTCTGACAACTGAGATATCAATCACAAATTATTCTCGGTGTGCGACTCTGGTGTCAGAATGATATATTTCTGGATAGCGACCGCCATTGCGGTAGTGGGGAATGTCGCGGGTGGCGATGGGGGTCATCCCCATATACCGCACGATGATCCATCACCGTCAGATGATGGTGTGAGTTCCGATAACGGTCCTGCCCGCGATGCGTTCGTGGATTATGACGGTGGTTGGTCACCGTATTTATTTCCCTCCACTCCTTTACCAAATCCGACCCACTCTACTCAACTCCCCTGGTGGGAATTGTTTCCTGACCTGGTTGATTGTTTCGATATTTATGGCGACGATCGTTATCCGTCAAGTTTTGCCCCCCGTACTCCTCCATCAAATGTGGCGCCATTGACCCAGTGTTCCTCTGACCTGGTCCCGACCACGTTCACCCCATCAGAAGACGCCATGGCCCTCGATGATCCATCAATCAGTCGCGCAAGTGCTCAGAACCCCATGATCACCACTGATCCGAGCGCGATCGTCGTCCCTTTAACTGCCGTCGCGAAATTCTTCCCGCCCGACATCAAACCGAAGAAACGAAAACTTGATATTGACACCATTTACCAGAACAGCAAACGACAACGAGGCTCTTCAACTGCCGCTCGGGAGATCTATTCGCCCGACTTCAGGTCGACGATACGACTACCGGCTGGGTTCAACGTGAAGCGCCATACTGCAAAACGGCAACCACGTCCGTCCTCCAACGACATGGCGCTACGACCAGCGGCTCCCGGCACCAATCAGATCTCCAGAAAACGGGCATCAGGTTCGTCAACTGCCGTCGCCACACGCGATCCCGACGCGCAGGCACATGACATGGCGCTACGACGACATCTCTACGACGACCGTGTTTACAAAAAACGGACACGAGAACGTTCTAACAAGCTATGCAATAAGCAATGTTGGTCCCGTTTGCAAGGAATCCCCGAAAATGTCGATATCCTACAACGACTGGAAGATGGAATGCTTTGCCTGTCTGATTCAGTTGCGGTGGTTGATGATCGAGAAACCAAAGGGTGTATATCGGTCCACCAAGAATTTCAGTATCCCGTGTTCGGATGGGCGGCCGCCGATGGTCTTCGACGAGGGATCGAGGATTATCTGGTCGGGCTCGGACTCCCTGTGCGGAAAGCGGATGATCCTTCGTCGGCACCACCTTTGGCACATCCGTCCCTCTTCGACGAGTTCCGACTGCTGGTGGCTGCTCACCGGGATTTCCGGGCCAAAACCTCAACAACATCTGATCAGCTTGTGAGGAAGATGGACGCCGTCATCGGCAGCGTATCTCCGAATTACGCCATTCACGTTCGGGAAATATTGGAGAATCTAGAAGCGATGTGGCGATTCGCATATCGGTACTATCGCCATTTCCCTTTCGTGTCCCTTTGCGTCAAGGCAAGTTGCGTATTGCTATCGCTCTATTTCGTGCCGACGAAGCATGCCCTCGATTACGTCGCGATCAAGGGCTGGACAATGTATCTTGCTCGCAAAAAGTCGACGTCCCTGATTTTCGCCCAGAGTCCCGACTCTGTCGACGTCGGCATCCGCCTGACCGGGTACCTTTATGGGACCCTGTGGCGTATCGCTGAAAGATGTCAGGGGAGTGATACCCTGACAATGATCGCCACTACCAACCTTAAGGCCTTGATTGACTCATTGCAAACCAGTTAATGTCGGAATCCGTTCTAATACAAATCGACGTTTTCGAGGGTGATATCGCCTCCCTGGATTGCCAACCTGTGTGGCCCTGGCGTCATTCACAGATCACCAACGCGCGATATTGCTTCGTCGTCGAACCCTTCTTTGTAGATTTCGTCAAATGAAAAAGTGCCCGACCTCGTTTAGTGTACGTTGTAGCTTCACGTTGTCCTACTCCATAGAGAGAGAGAGAGAGAGAGAGAAGAGTAATCTGACACAACCTCGAGTGCGTTCCGGGTAAAGCGGTGTCACTCCGAACCCATCGATATTGACAACTCCCGACAATGATGGAAGATGAACCGCGTTTGTTCTAAGGTGTCCTGGTTTCTCAATCCGCACATGGGCCCGCCTATTGAGGGATCGATCGAAAGCGATTCGCACAAGCGCGGGGGGCAACGACGCAACCGTACACAACATCAATGGTGCCGAACGCGACCCTCACGCCGATGCCCAGACAGCACCATGGCGCCGACAAATCGGTCCAACAACGGTACCGGGACCAATCTACGGCCGTGAACGGGTTTGTCTGGTCCAATTGCGGCCCATGGGATGACTTGAAACGCCAAGCACAAGTTCTCTGTTTGTGTCGCCATGAGTCGGTTTTCTCGATAAGTAATCGCTATTGACGTGCTTGTGGTGCAATATCCAATATTGATGGTTCAAGAGGACATGTTCTGGGAGTCTGACACTCCTCGTGGTGGTTGGAATAATGTTGACCACCTCTATTCGCCATGGTCCACGTCTCCTTTACCAGGCCCGGTGGGATCAACCCCCCCCCTTGTGGACACATTTTGCCCATCCCATCCTGGACGTTGACGTTGCTGATGTTCCCGAATTCGCCAACGACAAATTTCTTGTCAATTGCCCCTTCACCTTATACGACACCAATGACCCAGCTCTCCCCCCTTTTGGTTTGTGATTTCGTTTAACACATTCGCGTTAGGTCTTGTAGTGTACCCGTATCTACGCTAGCGCCATCTGACGATCGCTCGTCATGTGGACACGAACTCATACAAGGACCTTCGCGAACCCATCGGGGGCACAGGGGAAATCCCCTTCATTTACGCAGGTCGTACGCTTGAGTTGCTGTCGCCTCGACGAATTCCTACATTAGTCCAGCAGGGTTGAAGGATTTTTACCAGGGGTTTTCCTCAACGTTTGCTACATGGCCTGTTCATTTCGTAGCATTTAATTCGGTATCTTGTTCATTCTACAGATAACGCACCCATTTCTCGAATGGTTCTCCTGAGGATGATCCGTCTGGGTTATCC
>OUQQ01000832.1:0-12937 GCA_900404475.1 Spongospora subterranea | reverse complement strand
GAAGTTTTATCGTATTTGTCGATGAAATTCTTATACTGCACGAAATATTCTTGGCGTTGATCTATTGTTGGGACAGTAGTTGAGTACAAATTAAGTTTGCTGACCAGATCCTCTGCTTCCTTGACGAACTCTGGATCGGGTTCGATGAAACAACAAGCGAATACAGCAAACGCAATGATTGCACCGAAGACAGCACTAAGGATGATTGGCCACTTGGGACGTGTTAACTTGACAGGACTTGGAGATTCCTGATGAAATTGAGGCTGCATCGTACCCCGGTACTGGCTCGAATCGGGTGTAGGAATAGAGGATATTGGTTCATTTGTGGATTCATCATAATTCGTAGATGAGACGAACATCGAAACGTGATGAATGACGTTGGGGAAACCCTTCCCAGAACTTGATGGACCGTCCCGCAATGCCGTAAATGACTCGATGAGTCTGACATCAGGAGCACGGAGTGTAACTAATTCATTGACCCGTAGGCCGTAACTGTATGACCGTAGACAGGCGACCGGAAATGGACGTCATGCGGCCTTCGAACAAAACCAATACTCCCTCTGTTCGGAAATAAGAGTCCCATTTCAAACAACTGCGTGGATTAAGGCCATCTTTAGCGCCATCCAGTTGATTTCAACATGCATTGGAATATTAAGCATAGGTGCAGTCTTTGTCCAATCTTGAAGCGCCAGCAATAAATACTTGCCTTAAAACCGCCGAGGTTTCGTGTGCAGATCTGCCAGCAGCTGTTTCGCCCGGGCTGGCGTACTTTGATGCATAGATGACCGTCGCATAACGAACACTTATAGCTAGATTGATGTCTCTTGAAGGAGTATTGCCGCATAAACAGCAATATACATGTATTATTATCACGTCCTCAAGACGGTTGATGTAAATATTTTCTTCTCGTGCCACCTTGTTCATGGCGCCTCGAAACCGCTTCTGTTGGTAGGCAGATGGCGCTGCGTAAACATCTTCCACGAGAAGAAACTATTTACAACAACCGTCTTGAGGACCTACGTGCTGTTTATGTGGCAATACTCCAGCATTAAAAGACATCAATCTAAATATCAGTGTACGTTTTGCGACGTGCATAACGAACTGAGTTGGGTCAACCTACGTGCCACCTCACATTGCATCAAATTTACGGTTGTCTAGTGGGGCTGTCCAAGTTCAAAAATGTCAGGCCGTCAGAAGTTGCTGGATGTTTTTTAAAAATCTGCCTCCAGCTCCGGCGTCAGTTGCGCTTCCTTCCAATCAGCGTGCGAATTCACACCTGATCATGGCTGACGCGAATATGTCAGAACAGCGTCATCCCTCTAATTATTGTCATTCCGCACTGCCCCCGCCGCCTGAGGTTATTATTTTCCCTTACACCATGACGTCCAGGCCTCTTTTCATTAGACCAGTTTCAGCAGTCATGCCTGATCAAAACATTCTCATCACAACGGATGGGATCTCCAACCGAGAGACGAAAAATATGTTATGGATGGTTTTTTTTAACCATGGTTTGATGGTTGCAAATGGTGTGGGCGGGGAATACTAGGTCAATAATCTGGATGTGATTGTTTACATTGCATTCAGGTTTGAGGTTCCAAGTGATCTAAACTATTGTTGATAAAACATAAAAAATCTGGATCCCCTGTGTTTCGTTAATTTAGGAATATGTTGCAAGGCACGCTGTTGAATGGCACGCTCATGGCCATAGCTGTCCATAATGACACCAGAGTAAAAGGAGTTAACTGTCTTTGTGAACATTGATTGCTTGACAACGATCCGCTTTGGCCTTGTTTTTCATCGTGTTCTTGCTTCATTTTACTCAGTGATCGACTTCGTTGCATACCTTGCAGAGATCGGTCTTTGCTTTGATTCTGTGATGTCATGACCTGTTTTCGCAATGGAAGCTTTGAGGCTATGGAGTTTGCAATGTTTGATATTTGGCTGCTGGAAATGCGCTGTCTGATACATTGTTTTAGTATTCCATCAAGGATGTGCTCAAATTTGAGATATGAACTCTGGGCGCCAAGGGTACCTGGTGATATGTATATAGAACGATCGGACTATACATAACTTCACAGAGGAAAATACGACATTGCCCTCTCCCCGAAAATGCAGCAAATCGGTTATTTGCTCGGATTTAAACTAGCCCAGTAATCGACGATTACTTGTTGATCAATACAGTTTCGTGACGGTTCCCAACGGTCTTCGGAAGGATTAAAACCTTTCCAGCGAACCTAAAGAACCGACGACCAGAGGTGCCGCGATGTGCCATAATTTTGTCAACAACGAACCCGTCGTCATCGTTGCGATTGACAATCTTCATTTGCGATGGAGCGACCGCACGACGATACAACAGGTTGTCACTGTCTAGTAAATGGGTAAGAGCCTCCTGATGTCTTTTTCAGGATCTTATATGGCTCCTCATAAAAGGCTGGGTCTTGGAAGACCGAGTAGGATCAACGACCATGACATATGACGCGACTGCAAACTGTTCCTTGAGAATGCGTTTGGCTTTAGCATAATGTGCGATTGCCTGGGATGCGTGTCGCGTGAGATGAGTTTTTCTCGTGGATCGCCGGAAATAAGACTTCTGTAACCATGATAAACGATATTTGACACGTTGATACTCGCTTTGAAAAGAACTGGTGTTAATTTCGGAAAAATCATCAAATGGCTTTAAGCGTCGTCCAAACATTTACCGAAAATGGAGCGGACTGATGAGCAGCGGTTATCTTGGCGTTCAGGAAACGCTGAACCCCCTGGCACGTAACGATCCCATATATGTGCTTCACCTTCTAGCAATTTCGTGATGGCACGAGTAGAGTTTGCCCGAATTTTGCGGAAATAAATATGCAAGTGCTCGATGATCCGTATAAAGAGTAAAATGACGCCCCAGACAAAAATGACAGAGTTTCAGCGCGAAAACGATTGAAATGAGCTCTTTCCGTGTCGTTGAATAATTGTCCTCCGACCAAGTCAACTACGATTGGATTCATACCATTATGTCGTATGATTTTATAATCATCCGCCGTCCAGGCATTCTGAATGTCTTGCCGGATGCGCTTTCAAGGTTGTATCCGTCGTCGAAAATCGGGAAGAATCTTTCGCATCATAGCGCTAACATTGGCATCAATGAGCAAGAAGATAATTATGAAGTCCACCAGAGAAATGGCGTCAGATTGCGATTTAGACCCCTCTGCACATTTTTTCTGCGCAGGCCAAATTCCACCAATAACGCGTCGTAATAATATCCAGAGCCTGATGGACAAGGTTGAACCTAATATGGAAATTGTCGGACTGCAATGCTCAACGAACGGACGTGTCTGCCGAAATCACACGATCTGCGGATCGTCCGTCAAAATTGGACAATTAATCCGGTTCAAATTCACGGTTGTTGATGGTTCGACCCATTCTTCCATTACGGTCTCATCCATCCATGCATTTTTTTGGACCGTCATCACAACGCCATTTGGGTAGCCACGAGTGAAGACATTACCAGTCACTTTAATTGTCCAATTTTGACGGACGATCCGCAGATCGTGTGATTTCGGCAGACACGTCCGTTTCGTTCTTGCAGGCATGTCGTAATTTACATTTGTCTCGTCAATTTGTTAACGATCTTTTTTGACACTTTCTACCTGAATACTTTGCACAATTGTCACAATAAGCGTCATCATTGCGTTCAAATGCGGAAATACCACGCAAGGCAGAATCACCAACGATTCCAGCCGCACACGCCCTGGCGATGGCTGCTCTCGAAACAAAGGTGCAACTCTTGCAACAACGTACCCCCATTTTTCGATGATCTTTGATCTGTCCATGTTCCAAATGGTGCACATTCTAATTCCCAGTGTTGCCATGTCGGAGTCTATCATGAAGCGTGTATTATTTGAGAAATATACATGTCTTGACGGTTCGCACGAAAGTCTGAAGTGCAGTGACGACGGCTGCCATCGCTTTCCGTTGAAAAACATCACGCCATGTTGCCTGCACAGCTGAACACGGGAAATCGGAGCGAGCTAATGATGACTCCCATACTGGTTGTGGATTTGAAAATAAAAAGGGTATCGGTTCCGATAAGTATCATGACGAATTACTGGAAGTGGAAACTGCATAGGAAATATGGCATGGCTTGATTGCGTAGCAATGACTGTGAACATGATCCAGGAATGGCCCAGGAAGAAATGGCGGCAGTCTGCAAGCGTCAACGTGAAGTAAATTAGACGAAAACGCAGGGCCCTGTCATGTGCGGTCCCTGTTGCTCGGGTCGATGTTTGTTTGTCTAGATGGATGAGGGTATCATAACTTTGACAGGTGTTTTGACAAATGGCTATCCACCTTTGCCTCATGGTGCCAAACTCCTGGCAATTTTGCAGCAGAAAGATGAGGAAAAGTTTACAGACATTCTGGTGTTTCTCCACACTAAAGGTCGGGAATGAGCCTGATCCGACCCATCTCTACTGCTATGTTTCAGTCTTATGGGTTTCTCTTTGTTATCCACGAATTTTCACAAGATTGTGTGTGTTGCTGACATTCGAATCCGGCTCGTAATCCCATTATTGAAGCCGCGGAATCGGCACAATAATCGCCTACACTTGGCAGCATGTTTCAACCGTTTTTTGATTTCTTGACTGATTCCTTGAACTTGTTTCAAAAACCTCCCTTGATATTGGCGGTCAACTGTGCTCTTGCCGTCGTTCTTTCAAACTTACCTTGCTCCCAAAATATGACTTCATCAATCTACTGTGAGACAGGATCCGTAACATGAATCAGGAGCGTTCGCAACATGGACGATGTCGGAATATGACTGTGAGACAGGATCCGTAACATGAATCGTGGACAATGTCGGATAATCTGACTGTGAGACAGGATCCGTAACATGAATCTTGGACAATGTCGGATAATCTGACTGTGAGACAGGATCCGTAACATGAATCGTGGACAATGTCGGATAATCTGACTGTGAGACAGGATCCGTAACATGAATCGTGGACAATGTCGGATAATCTGACTGTGAGACAGGATCCGTAACATGAATCGTGGACAATGTCGGATAATCTGACTGTGAGACAGGATCCGTAACATGAATCGTGGACAATGTCGGATAATCTGACTGTGACAGGGTCCGTAACATGAATAGTGGACTCGTGGTAATGTGACTGTGAGACAGCGAATCGGTAAACTGATGAAGATATTCTGACTGTGGAGCAGCAATCTGTAACACGAACCTTGTTCGGTTCTCGACATGATCGACGATTTTGTCGAGACACAGCGCTGATGAGTGAGACGGGTGACACTCAAGTATCGACGATTCAAGGTTTTGAAGATCATTCGACTATTTAGCTGATAGCAACGGTATCGGATTTCCATTATGGTCGTTGTTCTTCAAAGCATCAAACTACTGACAGAGCTGATGGCTGTTTGTATTCTGTAAGGATGTAACCGATTATGGAAAATCAAACATCGTCTTATATGATTAACACAGTCTAAGTCAGTGCCGCTTGAATTCCAGTTTTGCGAATCCGTCTCATTCTTTATTCATCGCCCGAATTCTTTTTATGGTTCCAACCATCTGCAAATCCATGAAATTTCTGCGCTGCATTGGTTATGGCTAGATTGGTATATAACTGGATTACCATAAGCAACTCGTGTCGGATCCTACCTGAAACCACCGATGCAGTCGGGATATTCGGATTCTCAGTCTCCATCAATTACAGCCATATATAGTGTTTGTCCGATCCCTTCTCGACATCGTCCTCGGACAAATGAATCATTATTTTATTTAATCGTTCGTGTCGACATCGTTTGGATTCTCTGTGTACGATGCCTCCTCAAATGCAGAAAGCTGATGGTACCGATTTGCAAATTGTGGAGACAATAAAACGAATTCGGGCGATGAATAAGCGAAAGGTTCGCATTGAGAGATATGAGGTCAAGCTACACTCTGGACAGACACTCAATAAGGAGCAGCTAAAGATCGTCGCGTTCAAACCCACGTTGCTAGCAATAATCGAAGAGTGATAATGTTTTCGGTTCTAGGTCATTGTTGGACTCAACTTTTGTTGCAATTAGGTTGGAAAAACTCAAAGAGAAGCAGCTTCAATGCATTTCGAAGTATCATCAATCCTCGGTAACAACAAAACTCGTTATCTTTTTTTCGGTAAGATGACGCTGCTACAGAATACAACAACAAACAGCGTTGTTGCTTGTATTGATGATTCTGTTGAGACAGCGATGGTAGTTGAAGATGCTGGTGCGCCTTCATCACAGACCGCATCCCGGAAACCTGACCTCATGCCGTCTACGAAAATGACCCTACCGTTCATAACATGCCCTTCAGTTTATCAGGACAAGAACTGCGATTCTCAAATATTACCAGATCTGTTGTCGCTTCTTCATTTGGCTCATTTGTTTAGCCCGTACATTTCCGGCAACCTTGGTCTTAGGAGCTACTTCATATATAATGTGGTAATGAATGTTAGGTAGTTATAAGCTGATAACAACTAATGATTGATTACCTAGGCTAGAACAGCTCATGATCTTGATGCAATTCTATACCTAATTGGGTTAGGTGTGTGTAGCCATAACCATCCGTTTGGCACCTTCATCACTGACTATCATGTGATTATAGTTGAAGGAAGCCGCACTGCTGCTGTTGAAAGTTCAAGACCCAACGAACGTCTTTGTGAATCAGAGGGCCACGCTCGCTGCTATATTTCAAGGTTGTACAGTTCCCATTTTCGATAGAAAAGCTCATTCCATTCCAGGTCGTTGAAGCAGTTCTTGCCGGGTATGAGCTATTGTACTGCGCATATCATGGTTGATATGTTCTATGCTCTTTATCATCAGCAGATATCGGTATGGTATTGCATATCTGTAATCCGACCACAGTTTAATTTATGGTGATTCAAGGATCCCCAACAGGTTCAGGAGACAACCCCACACATCAATTTTCTCGTACCATCAGTCATTCCCGATTCGGACTTGTTTTGAAGTGACAGCATTGCCACGCCACCGTGCACGATGAATTGCAGTTTTTCCACTAGATGGCAGAAGCAAGATTCGCTTAGAAGCGATAGCGCAATATACGAGACAGACTTTTTTGAACCTCAAATCAATACAGTAACTGCATCGCGTGCTTAACCCGTCTCTTTCGACAAAAAAAAAATGGTAATGAAGGAACCAACTTCGAAACATTTCAAAGTATCAATTCACTGTATGAGCGAAACTGCGGCGAAAAGTGCTCGAAGGTTGATATTTTTTGGAAAATCCGAAAATTCTCAATGGTAAAAGTGGCCGGACCAGATAAGTATGGCAGCCTTGATTTTAGACGCCAAAGCGATACTCGACCCGCATGAACAAGCCTTTATCCTGAAAAAGAGCTTAGTTTTTCCAGTTTTCCATTGTCTGCCCAAACTTTTCAAACTGACTCGCCCTATTCCGGGCCGACGTATCGTTGGAGCACTCGACTGGATCACAACGAAGTGGTCCCGTCTTCTCGATTCTCGATTGCAGAAACTGCTGCCATACCTTGTTGAACTCGCACCAACTGATGAAGGATCCACATTTGTTGGCTTCTGTTGCCTGTCAAAGAATGGCATGCTTTCCAGATGCACCGCCATTGTGATGCCGCTTCTCTATACACTAATATGATCATCCCGAACCTCATCGACACGATCCGTATTGGCACCAACGACTTCCTTGGAAAGGTACTCAACCTTATCTGTTCTCAAGAACTGTTCTGAAACACTCCGCATGAGCAGCAGGAAAGAAAGTTTCGTTGTAGTCTAGGCCGGGTCTTTGTGAAAAGCCTTTTGCAACGAAACGAGCCTTAAATTCCAGAATCGTTCCATAAGGTCGATTCTTTAGAGTGAACACGAATTTACATTCAATTGCCTTTCGTCCTTCCGGCAGCGCGGGTAGCTGAAATGTCCCAAACTTGTGCAAAGTTTTCAGTTCTGTGGGTTCAGCGCCTAACCAGTATCTGACCTATTCAGTGGTCGGTGCCCCCCTGAATGAGCTGGGTATTGGCATAGCCGAGGCTGTCAAACCATCCAAAGTTGGTCGTGGGGATGAGGTGAGCGTTGCGACGGGCGATTGCACGGTGAAACTTGGACAACATCTCTCCCATTGACTGTCTGGATTTGGTGGAGTGTCTGGTGTCGCGTTCTTGAACAGTGCGCTGGTCAGATTCAATTTCAAATGGTCCTTTGCATCTGCATCAACCCGCGGTCTACAAAACGTGAATTTGTCCTCTGCGAAAACGGCATTCCGGCTAGAAATGACGCGACGAAGTTCCGGGTTCCAGAGCTTGTACGCCTTTTGGTTATTTTGGCACCGACGAAGATTGCGCGGTGTGCTTTGAAGTCCATCTCCTGAAGTATAAATTAAATGGTCTGTCCACTTAGATTATGCTCTATCGCCAGGTGCAGGGCTGTATTCCTATTAGAATCAGAAAAAATGAAGTTTTTTGGATTATGGTATTAAGCGTCGCAGCCAAATAGACGAACGTGAGAAAATCTAGAGTTTTTGCTGTACCATCGTTCGTATGGAGTCATTCGGTTTGGAAGGCGGCATGTGGTTTGCGAATCAGCATTGAAATAGCACAACCGACGGCAAAAGCCCAGAATTCTAGTCCTAATTCCGCCTTGATGCGAATGCTGTTTAGCCATTTCAAGAATTGATCGATTCAGGCGTTCTGGGGATCCGTTGGACTCTGATTCGTACGGGACGACGGTTTGAAGATGATATTTGTTTGGTTGTAGTATTCGCGCGATTCAGCAGAGCAATAAACACAGTCGTTGTCAATTTGAAGCGCGGCAAAGTATGAATGCCACTTCCACCTTGCCGGAAACCCTTGTTGTTGAATAGGTGAAGGGCTGCCAATTGATCTGATTTGATTATTAAAAGGCAGGCGAATGATCTTCGCGTGTAGTGATCCAAAAAGTTGGCAATGCAGTAGAAATTTCCTGGGAGACCAGATCTGGGAAATAGTCCTTCGATGTATACGAAAACAGCTTCGCCAGGACGTGTAATTGTGGTGCTGCTTGGCAACAATAGGGCTCTTGGCATTTTCCCGAGAATGTAAGGTTCACATTGACAAGGATTGATATAATGCCCTTTCCCGTTAACCTCGATATCAGAATGGGGATCATTTGCCGATAGTGATTCATTTGACCTGCTCTGTTCTGAAGTGTTTGCCATGGAATGGGACCTCCATGTTGAGCGTATAGGGACTGGTAGAGTATGGTTCAGTGGTTTGGTACTCAATGGATGTACAAGTTTGTCTGTTGTTGTCTGCTGTCCATTTGGAATTGGTTGGTAGTTCGACATATGTTAACCTGTTGTGTATCTTCCGCATCCTGAGCTTATTTGGTGGCTCCCAGGGCGTCAAGTGAATGGTTTGACTATTTATTTCCTAACAGGTCTAGATGGCTCGGAGAAGCAATCTGAATCAGAGTGTGTGCTCTTGGGACCGGAGCAATTGTCAGGCAACAAAGAATCACCAACTGTACAAGCGGCGCACGAGCAAGAGATTGCTGCTCTGAACGCAAAAGTGCAGCACTTGCAGCAACTTGTGACGCCATTCTTCGGCAAACCTTGCTCCGTTCACGCAACCAAAGGGGACACATTCTGATTCCAGAGTGCTTCTCCCAGCCATCCATACCTGTTCGAAAATAAACAGTCAAATCATTTACTTGACGCCCTGGGAGCCACCAAAAGTGAGAGCAGCAATCTCCTGCAGTTGCGCTGCCTGACAATCCCGCATTCAGAATCATTGATGATGCCATCTCCAATGTGATGTTGTCTGACATATCCAGTGCGGATATTATCCCAGAAAACGTCTGGGAAAATCATTCGGAAACGGAGTCTGTAGAAGTATTACGGTTCGCGTATTTTTCCGTCATTGTGGAAGTGCCCAATTGTTTCATATTTCATCGATTGCTGATATTGTTTACAGGAATAACCAGATTCCGATTCCATAGCGGCTCCTCGTACAGCAGATTGTTTCGAAATAATTACCCGAACTCACAGAGGGGGACGAATGTGAGCAGACATCGGATCCAAAACTGAGGTGAATAAGGGTTTACTAATATGATTATTCGATAGAAGAGACTAACGGTGGCGATTTCTCAATCAAGATCAGACTAAGGCGCGATACCTCAATGGGCTCCTTCTCCTTATTCCAAGGAAGATCGTGTCCCAGTCGAACAGCAACATCCTCGGCGGTCTCTCCGTCGCCGTTCCGCTCCAACAGCGCCTCGGTCGGGAACGTCGCCACCAGCGCCGCCGTTTTCTTCGTGGGGATTCTCGCCACATAATGAAGAATCGTATTCCCTTTGCCGTCGACCCGTACTTTCGACATCAACTCCGGCTCAACATCGACCAACAACTGCAATGTGGCGAAATCGCGTCCGTCGAACAAACAGCACAGCAGTTGTGGTAGTTCTCGTAATAACAATCGTCGTAGATCAGAATACCGATACAGAATTCGTCGAAGGAGTTGTCGGGTGACGCTGAACCGTTGGAAATAGTCGACGATGGTCGCTGGTGATTGGCCATGACTCCTCATCATCGCCGTCAGTCGCCGAGTCCGATCCGCTGTCCACGAGTCGATGATTGGCGCCAAGCAATCGACCATCTCCTGCAACAGATAGGTGCTGGGGATGGCGCCCAAAACACTATGAGGGAACCGATTCCAGGACCCATTCCCCATCACATTCCCATCGTGCAGATCGAACCCTGTCACAACGATTGATCAGTCCCGACACCATTTTCGGAAACAAAAACACAAATCAATTTCCACCGACAATGGTGACTAACTGCGATTCGAACAATCATCACTTTAGCGAGTCGCAGGGAAGGTCGGCTGGCGACCATATCCATGAACGAGGTCCAGTACGCCAGGCTGCCACGAGGGATACGATAACCGGCTCGAGCCAATAGCAATAGGAACCGGACCGTGACTGACGGGCGCCGCAGCGACGAGATGGCGATATCGAACGCGGTCCGATGGCGGCTGCCGACGGTGGAGTTCAGGCACGATGTGCGACTGCCGGACAGGATCAGGTCGATCAGGTCGAGGTCCAATGACGGATTGGCATCCTTGCCCAGGCCCTCGAATAGACGCAGGGCGACGGCCGCCAGATTGAGTTCCTGGGCGGTCGCCGCGATCACGTGATCGGGAAGAGCGAACCGGGCACCGGATTCCACTAATTGCCAACATTCTGACAGGCGTTGCGCTTGAAACGCGTCGTTCAGACGTCGGTCAACAGAATCGCCGGAGGGCAACGCATCGCGCCGCCGTTGAATTTCTGTCTGTTTATAAATGAACGTTTGACGTTCACTTTCCCACAACCTGATGTCGCATTGACGACGTCGACGCTGTTCCGTATTGACCAGCTCGTTCCACCTCCAATTTAGTTGAAGGTACGTCGTCAGGTCGCCGGAATTGCCGAACCGAACGACCAAGGACCAGATATCGTCGCACGCCATGCGGACGGCCGGACCCGGCGCCCTCACGTCGCCTGCGATCGTGGACGATATCGACCACCGACTACAGCTGAAGCATTGCGCGCCCGAATCGCGCTTCACCTCGATCATCGACCTGATTTTGGTGTTAGATATATTTAACTAATGGCGTGATTGACTGGTCAATCAAAAATCACCGGTCATGATCGGCATCGTTTTCGGATTGATCCACACCATTGACCCATAATCGAAACCATCATCTAGTTCTAGATAGTTTCTTCATTAACGACCAATGAGCGTCTTTAAGCGATTGCTGAAATGGGAAACGATATGTGTTGATAAGTCGTCATGCTTGATCCTTGTGTTGAATTGAACCCACCCATTGTCCTGGAAAAGGGCGGCCGTTCGGTCAGATCTGTACTGCGCAATTCATTCTTGGAATTGCTCCATGTTTTGGGTTGAAAGCGCCAGATCAGTTTCAATCAAATTATGATGAAACTATCACTTTGGTACTTAAAAATAGATGTATTAAAACATATGCAATCTGGTGCCGTAGGGGGGAGGAGTATTGGAGAATGGAATACTGGTAGGAAGACAGGAGCAGGGGCGGAGTAGTATGGAACAAGCAGAGGAGGGGTGGAAGTGAGGAGTTATCGGGTGCATTCGGGGAATTTGGGTGGTTTTGGATTGACTTTGGAGTTGTGTGGTGTTGCTGGCAGTGCACCTCGGGGGAGGAGCAGGTTGTAGGATAGAGAGAGGGGAGATGAAGGATGAGAGGCGTAGGGGTGGCAGACGGAGGTTGGATGAGAGTCGGGGGACGTTGCTTTCGGGGAATGTCGGGGAGTATGACCGATTAGGGGCTGCACCTGGAACAGAGACATTCTGTGCCCCACTCTGGGGATAAGTACAGAAATGTGATTTCGTCACCAGGAGCGATGGGGCGCACGGCACGGAGAACCAACCTGAATGAAATATCATTCATAATCATGACAATCCCCACTGTTATACCGTACCGAGGTTCGTCTGGGCATTCCGTTAAAATCCATTTGATCATTTCACTGTTGGGAGCGCAACAGGAATTGGCGTACGCCGCCAACGGGAAACGACCATGCGCATCGCGTTGTGCAACAACGTAGGAATGGAGTTGGTGGAGTTGGTGGAGGTGGAGTTGAAAATAAAATAGTTTATCGGTTAGGTGGCAAGCAAAGGACCAGGAAGTAGAATGAACTTTATTTAATAATGTTGGGGCTTTGAATAGGGCATAAAAGAGTGTAACGAGACTCCCTTGTGGTCCCGATGGGAGCATCAACTAGTTGGCCATTCGAAAATGTGGGAGCCCACTGAGCTCTCGTCGATGAAGCAGCGCTGGGAACTGCTGCGATTCGACCTGGTAAATCTGCAGAAAGAATTCTACCGTTTGGAGCAGGAGAATCGACAACTCACCGATGAACTGTTTGCGTCGTGA
>OUQQ01000576.1:0-13037 GCA_900404475.1 Spongospora subterranea | reverse complement strand
CGCGAAACGTCGCTGAAGAAGACAGATGGAGGGATAGAAGAGTTTGTGAGGGAAAAGAAGAGATAGAGAAAGGAGAGAGAGACAGAGAGAGAGGAGATATAAACAGTTTGATGTCCACAAATCACTGCAATTTGGTTTGACACAGTTCATCTTTAGGGCAATCATCCCAAAAACAAACTTATACAGAAACGTTGATTTGCCGGTCATCAGAACATAAAAAATCGGAGGATTTAAGTAATGGTCATTGTCCCTGACCTTCTAGATGAGGATCTGTGTGAACGGATTTGGGACCAGCCTGAACGCGCCATCGACGAACAGTTCAGCGGTGCAACATAGTTCCTTCCATCGCTAAAAGGACGACATACGATCAAGGGGTAGCGTCAATTCTGGTTTTTCAATTGTTTTAAACTTGCCAGAACGACCAGTTTCCGTTTACCGTAATGGACTCTGTTGATCACCACAACACGTTCCGAAAATTGAACTGGGACATCGACATGATTTGCCGAAACAATATGAAGTGCTTCTGTGAAAAATGTCTCGCCGTGACTTTGAAAGGCCTGCTGTTGCCAGACAATCCTCATCTGAAATGAGCGAAAGTAAACACTTGTGCCAGAAATTGCATGTATGTACTGTACCTCTATTCTGGAGTCGACTAAATCAGGTACGACACCACACAGCCTGATTATCTGCCATGCGCAATTGTCTATTCCACAAACGTTTTTACATATGCATTTTTAATCTGCCTTATGAATTTCGGGGCCTCTCAAATGACACAAACATTGATGGAGAAATTGCTATTACCTTCTTTGGGTTCTCGCGTTTCGCTGCATTTCTCGTGCTGTTGCTCTTTTCAGTATTCCTTGCAAAGTTTTTGTTCCGATCCGTTTGTACGGGAACAAACATGTTTTCTTGTTGTGTGTTTTTGATGTACTCACCTTCGTATCTCATTAGCTGGGCATTGCTATTCCACCTGTCCATCGTGACATAGTTTGGTGGTTCGTGCACTTTTCCCCAAGTTGCTGTATTGTTTTGTTGGGAAAGGATTGTGATGCTCTGATAGCTTGGAGCCCATAATTTCAATTTCACCGAAAGAGAACTGTACGGTACCAGTTTTGATGACCCATAATGGTTTTTGTTCTGGCTCTTGCTGGGGTTTCGTCTGGTTTAGTTCGAAGCCCACCTTGGTGGAAAGTAACTCATCTGAGCTCATCATCCATTCCTCCACTTTCAGCGGAATTGTGGCTTCTGCAACACGAATTGTGACATCCACCGTTCCCGTATGATCTAGAGATGCCAATGAGCCAACTCGAGAACCAACGAGGAGTGGTTTCTCGATAGTCACGATCGACCGCGTTTGAGACACGAACCCGGCCCATATTCCAAAACGTTTTTGTTCTGCCCTTCAAAACTGTCGTGCTGGTAAATACTACAAACATTAGAAACCCAGTTGCACTTTCCATGTATCAGACCGCAACTCCAGCTTCGAAGGGCAATTCACAAACCTGTTTTTGTGAACATCAGTCGAATGTTCCTTGTAAAACAAGTCAAAATAAATAAATCAGTAAATTAATTTAGAACTTCCATATGGCAAGTGCATTGAGCGATCGTCAATAGAAACAGCCAAAACAGAAATAACACGTTTGGAATATGATATCCGATGGCATTTAGGCGTTTGTCATGTGCTTCTTCAAGTTTGCTTTCCCGCTTATTGATCAGATTCAATATCGTGTGCTGACAACCGATGAAGAATTATTCATAAGAATTGAGAACGGTTTCGGTACGAGCCGATATGTTGCGTCAATAAACAAAACGGCTTCGCGGCGCGAGAGTATTTTGAAAAGTGTTGGGGAGTCTCATCTACTCGATAATGTGTCGTTTTAGGTGACTTCTTAAAAAACGGGCTCGAATATTTTGGACAAGGACATCAAGACGGACAGTCGACACCGCAAACTCAGGCTCCTCATTCAATCGGAAGGTGTTTGAAGAGATCGCCCACCGGTCCAGGTAGATTGGTCAGCCTGTTTCATTGTCTGAAACTTGGTAAAATCAGTAATATAAAGTCTGTTGGATTCTGCCCGAATTTGACAAGAAGAACTGGAGCGATTTTTAACGGGTACGTTGAATTCACTGGCTTGATTCACTGGCCGCACTTTTTCAAGCCAGTGAATTCAATATCTTGGTATGAGCAGTGAATTCACTGGCTTGAAAAAGTGCGGCCAGTGAATCAAGCCAGTGAATTCACTGCTCCCATAAGAGTTATTTGTAGAGTATTAGAGAATAGGCAATATAGGATTTAGGTATAGGAATAGTCCGTGTGCGGTGTACACGCGAAAATTTTGCGAATTGCGCGCATTTTTTCCAGACCACCTGTCCTGGGTTTGCCGATCCTGTGATCTAATGGCGTATCTCTAACAGTACAATGAACGTGGTGGAAGTCATACTTCAATTTATTTTTTGTGCTGAATGGACGGTGTGCCATTTGTATCTGATCATCCTGACCTGGGACTCCTCATCATATGCAATGCCATTGGGCGCTCTGTATGGCATGCTTGCCTGGAACATATTTCAATGTGTCTACTTCCGTTCTTGGCTCATTTTGGCCTTCAGCGTCATCTGGATATGCTGTGAGTTGGTGTTAATTTTCTTCACGAACAGAAATCTTCTTCGTCCGGATAATCCTGATTTCCCAACTACTGCTCCTTGGGTCAAACGATGTCTGATTCCGATTTCGGCTGTATATTTTCTCATGTGGGTCGCCTTTTTCCTCTTCGCCATTCCGCGGTGTGGAAAGGTCACCTTGGATGTGGCAGGGGCTGGCTTAAGTATCTACCTGTCGTCCGCTTTGATCTTCATGTTATTTTCTCGATGGTCTTGTCGGGAGCAATCGTTTTTGGTCATTCTCTGTAAAGCTGGGTTTGATATCCTAACCTTCCTGTCATTGGTTTCTTATCGGACTCTTCAGCTGAGTATGACGGGTTTGTTCGCTATTTTCGCCGCCTTTCTTCTTAATCTGATCTATATATGTTCGCTGTATCGATTTTTCCCGAAATCGACGCGAACCATCGAAATTGATATCCCCTCCCGAATCTCCGATCAAACGAATAAACCAATCAATTCTGTTTAATTAAAAGACACATCTTCCCGCTTCTGTTCTACATATTTTTCATCCCGAGATTTTTTTGACCTATCAGAGTTGCTTAACATGACAATAAAATCGAGCGAGATTGACCGCCATAAATTTGTTGGGATGGGCGAAGGGTGCAGTAAGCCTGTTGGCGACATTGGTTGCAGTTTGTGCATTGGCTACGATCGCAAGATTGAACATATCGACGAATGACGCTGTCCATGTCCGACCACAAGAAATGATGTTGAATCGCCTGCCACGTTTTCCGTCGACCGAGATGACCGACTAGTTGTGCATCATGACGTTGAGCAAGCTCAGATCATCTGTAGGGATCACGAGGGCTTGTTCTTGATAAAGTAGACCCTCGTGATCCCTACAGATAATCGGTTTGGTGGTGTTGACCAGTTGCGGAACGGTTTTATCGTTGGACTGCACTTCTTTGATACGATTGACGAGTGGCCGATTAATACAGCTGGGTGATTGGATCTGTTATTGCCCCAGTGACAAAATTGTCATTTGATCATAGTGAGGTTCGCTGTTGAACTTCGTATTAGGGTCGTCCCGACGACTGACCTCAGAGGTCGATAACGCAGGTCAACGCATTACCTTCCAGACTAATGAGTACCAAGTTCCGCACCGTCGGCAGAAGCGGCATTGCCGAAAGACTGTCAATTTGGGCAAAAATGTCAAAATTGCTTGACCCAATTGCCGCTCCTATCGAAGTGGGACTGAAATCGCCAGAAAACTTGACAAGGTCGATACGGACCGTTAGTTCGAATTGCCAGGTTTCGCCTGTTCTGGCGCTAGCTCGACCGCCGGTTTCGAGTAAGAGTCCGCCGGTTGTGAGTCCGGCTTTCCATCCAGTAAACTTGATGACAACTCTTCAATAATCCGACCAAAAAATGCTGCTGTAATAACGCTTGCTGTTCTAACAGTGGCGCAATGGCCCCGGCAATTGTTTCTGCGATGCCGATTTGAGAACGAGTCGATGGGGAGGAGTTCGTCATTGCTTCCCAGTGGGAGCGAGGACAGGTGGAACGGGCGAAGGGACAGAGCGGCGAGCAGAGGCAGAAGATTAATGCTTGGATGAAGGCGTGATTGATGGCATCAAAAGCTTCCTCTTGATTCGATTGTCATGAAAATGGTACGTCTTTCTCGGTCAATGAGCAAAGTGGTGCTGTCAGCTGGCGATGGCGTACAATGAAATCACGGTAGAAATTAGCGAAGCCAAACAAGCATTGAACGCCATTCACCGATGTACTGGAAAACCGACCTTTTGAAAGCTGCCTATCCTAGAGCTATAATTCCCTCAAAAATGAAATATAAACATTCAGTTATAGGAATTGGATGCTTGACAAAACAACCCAAAAAAAGATTACATCTAGTAGTTCATGGACACAAACCGTCACGAGCACGAGAAGTGGAACTTTATTCAAAACAATTTCAAACCGTTTCGAAATTCCACAATGTCAAAGTCAGCACATAAGGTCGGGGAAATCATCGAGGGCTCAAAGAGATATTCAATCGCTCCAGCAACTGCAAATACCTCATCGGGTGAACAGGCATTCGTCCTGAAACTACGATTGAGAGAGACCCTCGATAATCGAAAACGGATTTACAAATGGACGTCCTTACCTTTAAATTCCCGAGAAGAGGACGGCAACCGGCGCGGTGGCCTGATGAACCGAAGGCGTTACCAGGTCGTGTAGGGTTGCCTGGTCAGAGGACTTTATGATCACTGGTCAACCATCCCTGGCTAACATCGCACCAATAGCAGCCATTGTGCTTTATGATTTTCCAACACATGGACGAGTTCTCCTACAACAATCCCGAACACTCCACTACGAAGTCGAGGCCATTTTATGCAGTTTATGAAGTCGACCCCCCATCTCACCACGATTACACCGATCAGACTAGCGAGTTCTGCACCTGTTCTCTTGTGACTTACCCGAATGCCGACGATTCTGTTAAACATCTCAACGACGTTCACCTCTTCCTCACAGCAGAACTCCAGCGCGCCGTTCGAGACATGAAATAATTTGCTGATTCGAAACGAGCGGGCCCCAGCCATCGTACGCTTTATGCGATAAGATTTGGCTAAACTTGGCCGGTATTGCACGTAACCGCCTCAGTGCTAAATTGATCAGTCCAAGATTGAGTCCTTATTCCATCATAGAGATTAACAATCCGATGATCTACCGGCTACCACTGCCACCCACATCAAAAGCTGCACGTGGAGAACGATATTCCCGATCGCGTCCAACCTCCCCCGCCCTCATTCATGCTCAACTCGGATAATCCAAAACCCCATGTATGTCGTCAAGGAGGTACAGGATTCGCGCTGGTACCGCAATCAACTCCAAGTATTTCCTCTCACGGAAGGAACTACACGCCATCGCAGCGCTTCTTCGTGTGAACTCACACGACTCTCGTCGCAACTCCGCCATTGCAGAAGGCGATTCAGGAATGTCTCGCCCAGTTTCTGACAAGAACGACCTCCACCTGGTCATTCTTGTCAGCACGTTTCCTCTCCTACAACGTCAATGCATGTTTGGTTTTCATCATCGGAAAGAGCCAGGGACGATAACGTACTAATTTGTGAGCATCGATTCAGAGACCAAACTGGATTTGTTCATGTTAGGGGTCGAGCCAATGGTTCCCTTGATGTATATCAATGTGAAAACCTCATTCCGCTTGCTCAAAACAAAATAACAGTGCTGTTGAATGAGTATTTGCATCACTGTGATTTGCCCTTTGGGAAAAAAGTGCTCCAAGCAGCTGAATTTCATTGGCCTTCCCTGCTTTCGTAGTGGCGTCGTAGAGACCAAGGAATCGACTGTCGCCTTTGAATTCTAGAGAGAACCGATCAAAGCGAAGGGCGAGTGCCCTTTTGCCATCCAGACAGGGACCCGAGTTACTACTCTAACGAAGTCTATGAAATCAATAATGAGCCCAACCACGATCTTGTTGCAGCACTAACCCAAAACCGGTTCATTTCAGATGACTTCCGCGATCAAATCTTGGGCTTTGCGTGTTGATTTGCTCTCAAATCATGATGCTGATAGAGCGCCAGTACATTCCTGCCATCAAGGTCACATGGTCCACCCCGTTATGTTCACAACCTGCTGGACAACTCTTTCATGAGACACACAATAGTTCAATTTACTGAATGAAGCACCTCTGAGCGGATGGAACCAGCGTCAAGTTCTGATATGACGCGACACTCCGCCTCGAATCAATATTTTGGATTTCGACAACATAAAAGGCAAAATATCAAAATCTCAATCACGTTCTCCAGATTGATGTCACTTATACGACGAACCGCTTCGGTATGTCGTTGGCTCTTTGTTGCTGTTATCGATGATCACGGCCTTGGGTGCCGGTTTTCCATACGATTGAATGCCTGGATCCAGTTTTGTTCACCGACGGCGACACTGAGTTCGCCAGTTCGCCATGGCCATTGCTGATATCTGGCCTCAGACGGTGCGTTAGCGGCGCTGTAAATTCCACATTGCTCAGAACATTGCTCGGGCATTAGCTGGGTCATTACAGTGCGGTCTAGGTATATTTCTCGAGTTTTGCGGGGGCGCGTAGGATTAATCGAGCATGCTGACCAATTTGAGCACGAATTCTCAGCTTGGTCGGTGAAATTGGATATCGCAAGGGATTATTTTCTCGTGATTGACGGCAGTAAAACACATTGTGAATTCGAGTACACGTAACTCTCATTTCATCGCAGGTCTTCGTCTACGCAAGGCAGAACATCGCCAATTGCCAAGTCAAATCGGCTGTGATGTCGAGTTCCTCACTCATCCGCATCATTGATGGTTTCGATGCAGTATGCGCAGACTTTGCTGTGGCAATAATGTTCTGTATTGTTTTGCTACATTTGCAATGCTGACGATGCTGAGGAGAGTCTGTTTCGAATCAGACACGAGGATTTGTTCCTAAATATCGAATTGTCAAGCTCAATTTGTTTTCATTGAACGAAGTTTCTGTTCATGTCGCAAGCACATATTGGCATGGAATTATATGTTGGCACTTGCTGTGTTGTTTTCGACACAACAATATCCTGTCGTCTTTTAGACGATGATCTTCATCGCATCGACTGGTCGGCAACGGTAGGTAGAATTGATAAAAACGGATTGCGCATTGATGATCAAATGCGTTCAGATTAACGTCTCTCATAATTAACTGCATTGGCAAAGCCAATACTGCAACGCGTGGGAAGCGAAAACACTTTTCAACTGTACGAGGTCTCAAAGCAGCGCGATACGTCAAGCTCTCACAAGCTCAGCTTGAGCTTGTACACGCTGGAGTCGACGCCGTCCTTATGCGTGTGAGTTTTACTGAGTTCCAGAACGGTTCCCCAGTCAAAGTTGGGTGAACGGATTCCCGTCGAGATCAGCGCAAAGCGAGCCTACGATAACCATCTCCAGAGCCTGTTGCACTTATTCCAGCTGATTCGACATTACGAAGATCTGATCATTTTGCTTTCCGATCAACCGCACAAGGTTCCCGCCATGAACATTGACTCAGTTCGTAAGGAATCACGTTTGGCGTCTTTTTGGAGAACCGACTGCTTTTTTTCAGAAATGTTATCTTGATTGGCGAACCCTGAAAGAAGCAAGGCAGCTGCTGAAATCGGAACGGGACAGCGGTATGGGATATGTTCGGTGGTCAAGTCCTGTCGTCTGGATCTTGGTTAGATCCAGATAACATCACGCAGATGGGCTCTGCTCTCAAGGCGATCCATCATATAGTTCGGTCGTCGTGGGGCCTATCAGGGAGTATGCCCTGGTGGTCAGGTTCAACGAGCGCTGACGCCTTGTCAATCGGCTCCGATGCGACAGGCATTCACCATCGCCTTTGATTTGGCGGAGAGGGGGCCGACTGAATCAACCGCGTTCGGGAATGTGTTCGAGCGCATTGAGAAGGAGATGAAGGATTATGAGGCAAATGGGGGATACTCAGCTGAGACCAACTGAGGTGCTCATTTATTGCGACTACCGTAAAATCGAAAACGGCCCGAATTATTTTTATGGTTTATTCAATATTGATATTGCTCCTTTAGATGTTCAAACGCAACGATAATGTGAAAACCTTTTTCGAAGATTTCAAAGAATCGTTTTTCGAGGTATTTCCGTTGTCTTTTCTGATTTTTATCGATTTTGTTGCTTTAGAGTCTATAAAAAATACCGAATGATAATTTTGGAAAATTTACATAGAAAATACGTGATAGAAAAGCTGGCAGTTTGGGTTGATGGCAAAACCGATAAGCGTCACGAAGTCTCTCTTCTGCTGTTTTATCGTAATCACGATGTCCCCGAATTTAATGCGATGTCACATCTTCTGGCACACGTGGGATCCAATCACCTGACTAGTGGATGTGTGTTGCCCGGCAAGCGATGGTCTACTAGTATTGGACGAAACATTCAACAGATGCGGTCGATCACCTACGATGAAGTCAATAATGTTTTCAAGATCTTTGCCGTCTCGTCGTCGTCGGGGTCCTGAAAGCCATGAAAGGAGCTCGTCATGCCGCCCCTATCATCGCAACTTGCGTTGGTTCAGGGACGTCATCGTGAGCCCAAATGGCAACCGGTGCTTTGGAAAGTGGGAACGTTGTCAGAAAAAACTTCACGATGCGCTCGCGACTTTGAGGGAATGGGCTGTTCTAGCAGATGAGTATATTCACCTTCAACATTCTTAGCACTACCCCCGGTTCAAGGAGACGATGCCACTTATAATCTTGTGAGTCAGGTCATCCTTCAACCAGAAGAAATTGGGGATGATTCCTTTCACAGATATGGATATATCGTGCAGCGCGTTTAGAGCAACCGTAAATCAAAGTCTCTCTGAACAAGCTTAAAAGCGTTGTCAATGCCATGATTGGCAATATACGCCAATCGTCAACCTGTTGACAACTGCTGCAGCCGACAATATAGAATCGGATTTTTGTTCTGATCTCAATGATATTGTCAATCATTGATGTATTATGATATAGACAGAGCACGTTTGACGTGAATGTTGACTGCCCGATCAACAACGACACTCATTGTGCTTTACAGGCGATGGCGCCAACACAATGTCGAGAGCAGACTTCTGGCGACATCGACATCAACAGTTGGCGATTACAACCATGTGTCCACCATGAACCTGAATTTATTGGCATTTTTCAGCGCGGGCGGTCAACGGGAACAGCGTTTGGGATACGATAATTGGCAAAGGATTGCAGAAGTCGTTGCCTGTCAACAGCTTGACATTGCCGCCATGTGTCCACAATGACCTGGACTTTATCGCCATTGACAGCAACCACACAGCAATGCCTCACGATTTTCGTATTTACGACGCTGCGGCCGTAGATGCAGTGGTTGGGGGAACATTTCCAGGGAGATTGAGCAGATTTCATAAAGGATTGGTCCGCCCAGAAACGTTGACACCGGGAAATCGGCCGAGATTTGTGTCCAGGTCAGGATGAATGCACTGGAGTCAAGGGCAGTTGTTGTCATTGTTAATGAGACTCCTTGCTGAGGAACGGGAGCGTCCTTCTGGTTGCTGATTGGATATTCCAGAAACAAGCAAGAATCGTGGAATTCAGAGGTTATCTTGCAATTATACAACTAAATCTGGCTAGCTGCATAATCATTTGGAAACTTTCATACCTCAACTGCTGAAGCTTGACCCGATGATTAGCAGCAAACTTTGGTGTCGGGTATAGAACATACCCAAACTGAGTCGCAGCTATGCCAAGTCGGTGAAAAAAGAGGATTTCAACTGCTGATAATCCAATAGTTCGCGAACATGAACAAGTTTTTTGTTGCTTGAATTCCTTACAGCAGATTACCTGCTTGAAAAGTGAATCAACAACAGGGGCACTATCTGGATCGTGGCCAATCTGTGGTCGATTTCACCAGAACATCGACAATCGACCCATCCAGAGTGAGACGTCGCGATCTAAATTGACTACCTATTGGAGAAACGACATTTTGATGGCGTCAACAATAATACCTATCGGTCATCTCTGCTCGGCTCGGCTGTTTGGATTCTTGAAATACGATGTCCAGTGAATTGTCAAAGAATTGACGCAATCACCATTTTTAACACAATCGAACATGTTGAGGGCTCCACCGAGGAGCATCACCGTCATTGCGCTAACAAACTTTAAATACATATTGTGAGATAAGATATGATTATTGAACAGACAGTTCAGCAAGTCGGGATTCGCCCCATCTTGACGGTTGGTAAAAGGTGATCGCTACACGTGAAGTTTGGGCCTCAGGAATCATTAGGGTTGATCCGGGAAATTAGCCTTTATTATTAGGTTGTCTGACACCTCAAAGTGTTCGCCCTGCGACCTCTGCTTTGCGGTTGGTGATCGACCAGCTAGGTCCTCACAGCGAGGGATGCTGAGCAGCAGTCGTAAACTGAAAATTTACTGAAAACGCTCTGCAGGAGAAAAAGAATTTGGTTTGTAAGTTAAATTGAACAATAAAGTCCAATTTTGCTCAATTTCTTCGAGCGGATCGATCACCAACTGGGGAATTGTTGAGTCGACTCCATCTTCAAACTCGATCAATATAATTTCATATCCAGTTTTTGAATCAAAAAACTGTATTATACATATTTGTGGACGATCTGAGTTTTGCCATCTATAGGGGGACAATACTCAAACCGTTTGAATACCGAACGGAACTTCGAAATGTACACCATCAGCACATTACTGATACTAGTACATTGATGACTGGTGATTTGACGAACGTGGCGACCGGATCTTCTCTAGATTCTTGATAATCCTACAAACCAGTCATTGCTAGATCAGAAATTAAGAAATAACACAAAAACCAAAAAACTAAATCTTCATGATATTAACAAGTTGAAGGAAGATATTTACAGATCGTGAAGCAGCGCAGCGTTATTTCGGAGATCGCTACCTGTAACAACAATCATTAGTCGTGATGAAGTACTTACTGATTACGGAAACAAACAAACCGACAACGAAGATTAAAACATCAAAAACATGCCTCAAACGGTGGGGAGTAAACTTCGAAGCGCAATAACAACATTAATTCGGGAGAAAATGAATCTGACGAATCTTACAGAATAGGCGTAAATTCGTATACATCTTGGAGTCAAGCTCCCTAACCGCCATCAAATAATCTTGCACCTCGGGATACTTCAGCATTTTTGAACCAACTTTAGCCCGCCTAAAATATGTTTGAACACAAAACTCTTGCGTGTTGAATGATGTCGCGATGAACGGTGAAAACAGAGGGCAAAACCAGGAGAGAGAAGAATCTGAAAAGCAAGTATGTTTGACGATAACAGCAAAACATATTTGAACGGGCTCGAAAAGAGTAAGTGAATGAAACGACGTACGAGACGAAGTATCCGGACATTGACTCGAAAATTGAGAAAACGCTATCTTCCGCACGGGATAGCTCTGAAACGGTCTCCTCTTGAATTGATACTCCTTTAACAAAACTCAGTACATATACAATATCGATGATAAACCTCATTCGACAGCAGCACAAATTAGAATAAAAGCCAAGCCGACAAAGTTATGGCATGAGGACATACATCAACCATAAGAATAAGAAAAAAAATGTGGCAATGAAAATGAAAAAACAAGTGGTTCGACATAATGACAACGCAATGAAAACTCAATGGGTAAGTACCGAAATTGTTGCCATCTTCGATCCGGGGGATGGCCAGCTGGATGGAGATCTTGACGGTTCCGATTAACTCTATCATGTCGAGCATCTGCCCCTTCAAAAGGAACAAAGGGGCAACAACCGTCTTGTTGCATTTGAGAACCGAGAGTGTACGCGTTGCGCCATCGAATGATTCATCCGCAGCTATCGCATCCCCATCTGTTTGATACGTCATTCCGATGGAGCAAGAAGCAACAAAACGATTTTGCTCGGCGGTGAATCATCGGAACAAAAAAGTGGACTGACGTCCGCAGTAGATGAAACTTTTCTTATCCGACTTGCAAACAGCCAAAGCGATATGAAATCAAAACCGCTCAGATAATACCGTGCATGATAAAAAAAGGCAGTGAGAAGAGTCAAACCCAAAATGCCAGACAATACCGTTTCGATGGTGAAAAGTGGAAATCCCGAGCAAGAGGTTTTACAAAAAAAGACTACGAAGTTGATATTCGCAGCGAAAAAACAACTCGCGAACAGAAGAGTTAAGGGAAATGCAGTCTGGACTATTCCTTTAAGACTCAAAACTCCAAGTCATCAAAACACAGCGTTTTACTGATGCTCGCACTGGAAACAAAACACAACAAAATGGATATGCGTTGATAACGTTGAATCCGTTTAACCGTGTTGTGACAAACTTACCCAATTGTACATCATTCCCGTCGTCGCACGAGGCCAGTTTGCGCTTCTTGGAGATTCCGCCGGAATTGTACGGTTCAACTTCTATCGCCTCCATAACGTCGGTCGTCGCCAGGTTGAATTCTGGCGCCTCTTTCAGCAGCCTCTGCAGCTGCATAACTTTCGCCGGAAGTTTCGAGTGAATGATATCATTGGCATCGCAAGAGAATCCATCTGAAACAGAACCAAGGGTGGGTTCATGGACGCCGCGAACGCAAAAACATTGGCGATCAACAGACCGATAATGTCATCGTATTGAACGCGAACATCATCCGATCGCATTTCGGACGGCATCGTCGACCACGCCTTACACACACACCAGACGATATCAATTGAATTACGGACTCCGTGAATGACAAGTGAAGTGATATTTGGCGATGGGAGTGCCGTCAACAAGTGTTGGGGCAGCAATACGAGTGTCTGGTATTGTGATATCAACACCATAAACAAGTAAAGTGATGTTTGGCGATGGGAGTGCCGTCAACAAGTGTTGGGGCAGCAATACGAGTGTCTGGTATTGTGAT
>OUQQ01000282.1:0-24414 GCA_900404475.1 Spongospora subterranea | reverse complement strand
ATCGACCCAACCACTCCTGTTATCCGACTCAACCCGGTTGCACCCCTGATCACCCTTTGACCGACCCACCCTAATCGACCCAACCACTCATGTTATCCGACTCAACCCGGTTGCACCCCTGATCGCCGCAACGCCGTACATCTCTGCTCAAATCAGTCGATTATGGCTAAACATGTATTGCTGTCGATTCTGCTACAGACATGTATCAGATCAGTATCGTCCGGATTTCACGATGTACTTGAAAGTATAGAAATGGAGGAAGACTCTCTCGAAAAACGTCGTAGCCTGTTGAAATTCCTAATCTGGGCGCAGACCCTTTTACAAAAAACAATCGTTGTCGTAAGATGGTGCAGATTACGATCTGCTCAATGTCATGCTGTAATATTCCCCTATTTTCTCCCAAAACGCTATCCGTTTGTTAACCCCCTGAACAGGCGGAGGTGACCCATTCCTGCCTGATCGCCTACGATCAGTCCTGGGTCCAGACCGCCTCCCATCTCTCCCAGAACCGTCCCGCCCTCGCCTACCCTGTATGGGATATTCACACATCATCCCATATCATATCACAATTAGGGTATTATCTGCTCCCGAAATCCTGTCGAGGTTTTGTAAATTCCCATGCCAACTCCATGGCGAGATAACATTGTCCTTTCCTGAAATTTCCTTTATAGGTCCTGTGGCCACACCAATATTACAGAAGGATGTTGGCCCATGCAAGTATCGCCTGCATTGCCGAATATTAACCGCTTTAATGTCAGCCCGCCCCCCTGACCATGTTCATATCATTGAGTGTCATCAAGGTGAAGTGAGATTACGATCGCATGCGGGATACACCCTCAATTTATCGCTGAGAATGGCACCTAAAGCGTCACCGGTCAGTGTTTGGTCGGCAATTTGGGTGTCGGTGGGTGGTTTAGTTTCTGCTTAGGATTCTATTGAGTCTGAAGAACAGCGAGTTCATTGGACGTTGCTGAAGCTGGATTTTTTATTGGTCACTGATGATGGTGCAAGGATCATTTCACCAAGACAGGTAAAGCGGAGAGGATTTCTCTTCATATTCGTCACCGTTTGTTGACGGTCATGTGCCAGTCGGGTTTCATTTTCCACAATGAATCGTGCCGGTTGCTGTTATCGGACTCGTTGGCGACGTCGTTCCACGACCTGATCAATCGGATCGACAAAGTTGTGGCCGCGGTACGGTTCAGTATACTAAGGAGGCAAGCGCAAGAGAACGCCACACAGATCAATAATTCATCGGCCACTGATACTCAGGTAAATTTTACCACAAACGTCCTGATGTTCCTGTCATGACATGCTCGCGCCAGATTCTCTATTGGTTTTGGCCCAATGCAGCTCTCAGAATCAATCTATGCAGTCCCTGCCTGAGGTACCTGATCGTGAAACGGGGCGAGTTTGAGGCTTTGCCCGGCCACGTCTCTCCGGTTGTCAGCTTCATCGCTCTGTTGGACCTGGCGATGAGCACCGAATCGTCGCGCCTGTTGGCCCACGTCCGTCAATACACCTCCCAGGCGATTGACGTTGATCGCGCAACCGGACGTCTACTGCTATCGTCGTCGACGTCCCCATCCAACGTTCTACAATGTGATGTTGATGAGCTACCGTCTGTCATCCAGAAGGATAAATTCCAGTACAATTTCATGACGACGGGATTGATATTGCGCTGCCTCGGTGTCGATATTGTCAAGACCAACGCCACCGATCACTGTTTTTTGGTTCGCATCAACGGCAGTTTTGTCGATATCAAGGTCTCCGACATAGACAATGATCGTCAAGATATCGCCGTCACTGTCGAAGGGCGCGAAATTCACAAGAACGTCGCGATCGATGAAACAATGCGATATGTGCAAGTCGATGGTTTTATCCGAGATTTGCGCGCGCTAATGCCACCAATAATATAAATCTCCCAATTGTCATAACAACCAACAACAACTGTATTTTCTTGATTACTTATACGTCACGCTCCTAGGGCCTTCCCCTTCTTCGCGTTCTCCTGAGCGGCGAGCTGGTCCAGAAACTTCTGCATCAGGAACAGCTTTTCGTGAACGGCGAAACCTTTGTCCAGAACCGTGATTTCCTTCTCCGGTCTCCTAAGTTTTCAGGCAATATCAGAACTGCGATCAAAAACTGCAGCCTCATCATTGCGCTACCGGTCCAGCAATCGTGTCGCTTTGTCAGCCTTCTGAGTGTGGTCCGTCTTGGGACGAGGTTGTTGATGGCGCCACGCCAGGGTGCGGATCTGCTCGACAACCCCCTTCTGATCTGATAGTTTTCGAGTCAACGCGATATTACACGCGATTGTAATCGAGTGCTTCATTCGGATCTGTCGGAACGACCGCTCCAACGCTGTCGAGCGAACCATCAGCTGACACTCAGATTCTCTGGATTGGCGTAATTTGACGCTGTTCAGCGCCAGCTGTTGTCGTTGGTGACTGATGACGTTGACCAGCTGGGATGTCAACTCTAATATCGACGTGCGGAAGTCGCGTCGTGGCGATTGGGGAGACGTGACCAGGGCGGGATCAACGGCCGATACCAGATTGACAATCTCAGCCCATACAGTCGGATCGCCATCCGCACCTTATCTCATCGTTAGAAAACGACCAATGAATTCAATGACGTAAAACGACTACGACAGCACCTTTCGGTTTACAATTCTCGTTCTCTTTGGCGAAACCATTTTGCTCAGAATCACAATCTCGTTGCTTAGTCAGGGTTTCGATTTTGGCTGCAGTGTCGGAGCGAAGTTTATGTATTTGTGTTCGAAGTACGTCGTTATCTGAAGACAGTCGCTTTGAAGACGCCGATTCTATCTGGAGCCTGATCGAAAATTGATTATTGTATTGTTTGACGATAATCGACCCTATTACTGTTGCTGCAGCAGATCGTTCTTGGCGTTTTCTGTAGCCAAGCGCTGTTCCAATCCGTTAACGCACGCCGCCATCTCCTGCCGATCACGGCTGGCCGCCATCTTCTGCAAGGTCAGCGTGGCGATCTCCTTGGACGCCATGGCGACGTTGACGTGGGCGCAAGTGGTGGGCGCCATGGCGCTACTCAAACCATTCAGTGTCATTTCGTCGTTAGGATCGGGTGACGGGAATGTGCATCGACCGAAATCGCACACCCGTTGAGTTGACAGGTCGATATCAACCCCCAGTCAGACATCATCAAGGTCCCGTTCTATCGTCACAGATAGTTCCCATAGCGCCATGGCATGCGCTATGGCATGTACTACGGTGCTGTACATTGGGCAAACAGACATCACTCGGCAACATGGTTTCTGTTTTTCATTATAAAGTATGAGGGATTGCCAATAAACTATTTACTGAGAGTGGAGGCGTTGATAGTAAGATACTAAGGCGATCTATTATATTACGAATTTCTGTCTTCAATCCTATAGTTGGACAAGCAGTTGAGTGAGCACGTTCGGGGACCGAGTCCCGAGTACCTAATGGGCGTGTTGGCATTATCAACCATGATCGTGTCAACAACAGTGGTATTGAGCTCCAGTTGGGGAACTGCAATTGCTGTTTGAGCAGATGGGTCGGGATCTCTGAGGTTGAACCACACTGAAATCAATATCAGCGACCATCCGTTGCCTCGCAAACCTACGATATCGGTTGTGGAGGGCTGTTCACCGAGTTCACCAACAAATTCGCGGGCTCCCTTTGTTTCAGTTATATAGAGATCATGAATAAACAGCGTCTTACGATTGTGATTCTGAAAGATTTGCCGAAACATCTTCACTTCCGACACTGGGGACAATAATGAAAAAGTAGGCAGAACCGTCTTACAAAACATTTTCGATAGCAGATTCCTTACAATGTAGTTCCAACCTGGCTGTTGTCGAGAACGTCGCTTTGGGAAGTTGTTGACCTAATGTCGCAGCAGTACTTTAGTTGATCATCATCCACCTATTGTGTCTTACGGGATGAGTTCCGCTTTGACACCTGAGACGTTCTCGTTTTCGTCGCCGTCGCTTTCGTGGACCTTCTCGCTTTCGCTTGCCTCGCATTGAACCACGTCTGTGTCCTTCTTCACCGTCGAAACCCCCGTTGCATCGTTGGGCGAATCGGGTTTCGTCGACTCGCTGCTGCTCTCGATGATGGGGGACATTGTGCTATTCGTGAGAGTGTCGCCTGGACCGTCAATCGATTCACACGATATGCTCAGATTGCTGTCGATCGCAACCGCGCATTCCACCGATGATTGCCCCAACGATATCGCAATTTCAGCAACTTCGTCAATCGTGGCGCTGGAACGCTGATCGCAAGCGAACTTGGCCACGCTTCTCCCTCTTCTAGATCCTCTGCTGATGGTCGGACGATTTAGCTGGCTATCAGGTTGAAGTTCAGGCACAACTGGCACTGTCGTTGATTTCGACTGCAACGAACTAGCCCGATTCAGAGCCCCTATTGACGGTTTCAGTGCAATAACCCAAGTGCATGATACGTGTGTTCACCTGGAGTAAGCATCAGAGGATTAAAGGCCAGTTTAGATTGCAGATCCGATACTCGTTTGGACATGTGTCTGTAAAGATTGCAGGTCAGCTGGGGTTATCTACAGATTTCATTAGAGAACGACGGTTGAGCGGGCGATAATGTTGACAGAGCTGGATCAGAGGCAAATGGCATTCCAACGTCCTGTTGTCCATGATTATAGTTGGGTGAAGTCATTATGGTTACGCCACATCACCTCATCGTTCTTCACCGCAATCTTATTAGGCTCTGTGAAAGCCCTGCTCGTGATGTCCAACGATGACGCTGCCTTCTTCCCAGCATAAGGTTTCCCGCCTACACATCACTTCGTCAACCGTTCCTCCATCGTGAGTAGTCTTTGATTATACCGAATTGCATCATTGGCATGGTTAAATTCAGTTGGGATTTGATGGCGGAAACACTGGTGGCAGTCCTTTGGTGCTGATGTTCTTGTGACATTCCCTGGAAATAGTGATCAATCCGTGTTGGTGTGCGATCTGCCTTGCGCCATACCGTCTGTAGAGTGTTGTCAAACACCTTCCCGAATGGTTTTGATGGAGCGTCGGTTCCTTTATCAATATCCTCAGCCGCTGTAGGACTAGAGACTCCATCTGATCCGTTGCCCTATCAACGGCATCGATCAGACGTTGGCTGATTGCTGTTTTAGGTCGTACAAAATCGAAACTGTTGTTCAATGACCTCAATCTGTTTGGAGCCTGTTGATCAGTTTTATAGCTGTGAATCGGTCTATGGATTGCCAGCTGATTCGGCTTGATCGATGAGCTAAGCCTTGCGCGAAGCTCGCTAACCGACGGCGTCGAAGGTTCTGATTTCGCCTGAACCAATATTACGAAACAAAAAAATGAAGGGTCTCAGGCTGTACATCAGCAACATCCCCATTTTGCTGCCCAGATGGTTCAGCACATTTCTGATTGAACATGGCGCTGAGATGGCGGACGCCAGACTCTTTGGTTGTAGGTTCCATTTGGTGTGGATCAAGCACGTCTGCTTATTTCTCTCCAACAAAAGATCACAACCAATGGCTAAAGTGAACAAGTTGCGCTGATTCTGATAATGAATTACAGTAGAAGAACCCTAGTGGGATGATGATGACGATAAGGTGGCAATATGGGATGAATGCAGTCAGGAAATGACAGAGAGATCACTGTAAGTCACAGTATTTATAGGCCCACACATCGATGGGGTTAATGGGATGCCAACGGGCACATTATTGGTATAATCGCTGAACTTATATCTAAAATATCGACCTACACACATTATAAGAAAGTTCAACCCCTCGATTCAGACGATATTTATACGCTATTTCATATGTAAGGGAACCCTCCTACATACAATACGCTGCTACATAAAATTGGTTTATGGATAATACGCTGTGAGCTATGGGTAAAATTTTTGCGACTTCCAGATAGGTATAATAAAGCGTTATGCAGAAGGTAACTGGAAAAATCAGCAAAAAATAATCGTGGTGATCAGCTTCACCTACAAGTTGCATCAGGTTCGCCCTGGATTCCCTTGACTGTGACAGTGCATAATAAAGGAACAAGAAGGGCCACTATGAGACCTGTTACAGGCAACCTACCCGTTAAATTGGCACTTCAACTGGCCAATGCTACTCTAACTGGCGCCAACCAGCTGCCCGTATACCCTCTTCTTCACCAACCGCATCGTTGTCGCGACTTACTTTCCTGTAAGCCGCTGCCGGTAACCTCGCCACAATGTGGCTGTTATTGGCGGTGCTTGTTTCGTGCATACTTGAGTATGGTGAACCTGGGGTTTGTTTAACCCCCAACTATTTATGTGAAAATTTCGGTCCTGGTGGATATTGTACAAAGCAGACTGCGGGAACAGCAGGGAATGAGACCTATTCATGGAATACATGCACTATTGAACGCTTTGTTACGTATTCCTGCGGTGCACAATGCCAAGTTTTTGGCGATTGTCACAAAGATTACTATGCCGACTGTATGAAACCAGTTTTGTTGAGGTCAGTACCTACTCAAAGTGCAAACAACAAATATCTGATGGTTATACGCAGTACAAACAAGCAAACCGGGCTTTTAACGGACGGAACCGACGTTGTGACTATTGTTGGGCGATATTTCACACTTTATAATAGTGCTTTTACAAGGACGTACCCTCCAGTTTTCCAAATGAACGGTCAGACGCTGACGGTGGTATCGAACACCAAACAGTATTGGCCGGATTGGGACAAATTTGCGCCATATACGCAAACGCCGTTAACACCAAAATACAGTATCGGGCTCCCTGAAACGGTTGTTGTTAAAATTCCCGCTTCCGCTGGAGGAACTTCAGTTCCCCTGTTCATCTGGAATACGATTATTCCAGCTTCAAAGCTCACAGTTCTTTTCTCATTTGCAGTTCCGTCGATTTCAAGTATTAATCCCAGTTTGTTGAAAACAGATGGCAGTGTTTCGCTTACGGTGCTTGGCTCCAATTTCGGAACTAGTCCTACCGTCAAGATCAATGGTGTTGCAGCGACAATTAGCTCCAGTGCTCAGACACAGTTAATCGTCGCGTGTCCAATAGCTTCCGGTATCAATTCAATACTAACCGTCAATTCTTCGGGACAAACGGCCAGCTCTGCGTTTTCTTACGCGGGACCGTCGATCACCAGTATCTTTCCTTCAAGTGGCAATACAACAGGCGGAGGATTCATCACACTAACAGGAACTGATTTCGGCTCCGATATCACCAAAGTCAGTGTCTTATTTGATGGCCAATGGACATGTTCGTCACCTGCGTTTATCACTCCGCACAAAATTCTGAAATGCGTTATTCCTGCCGGTACTGCATTGCTTTTGAATGTCCCCCATACGTGGTTTTTCTAAGACATTGCTTTTCAGGATATGGGTCCTCAGCCACGGTTAAAATCACTGTCAATTCTCAGTTATCCCAATCTAACGTAGTCTACAAGTACAATCCCCCAGTTTTAACATCAGTGACTTACCCGAGCAATGCGGTCGGCATGCCCACGATCGGGGGAACCCTCACCATCAGCGGCGTCAATTTCGGTGCGGTTGGTTCCGGGGTCGTATCTGTCAATATCGGGACGAAATCGTGTGGATCCGTCATTGTCACTGTGGCTCATACGAGATTAACGTGTGTGATGTCGGCTGGAGAGGGGGTCTCGCTCTTTCCCACTGTTACCATCTTCGATCAGTCTAATGTGCTGGCTGGCGTGTATATCGACTACCTCGCTCCTACCGTTACCACCGTCTCCCCACTCTTCGGATCCACTGTCGGGACCTATCCGATCGTCGTCGACGGGTCCAATTTCGGCCTGACGGGGAAGGTGTACTTCCGCCATTCCACCGATTCGACGTTGAACAGTGCCGTCGAGTGTGTTTCGGCGTCTGGGCCAACTCTTGGGCATACGCGGATAACTTGCGCCGCTCCGGCTGGGCAAGGAAACGATCTTCAAGTATTCGTCAACGTTCTAGGCCGCATCTCTAACACGAATATCATTTTCGCATACAGCGCTCCCGTTTTATTGGCCGTCTCCCCATCAAATTCACCTACCGAGGGTACGACTGTCCAATTTCAAGGTTCTAGTCTAGGAGCCTCTGGATTTGGGTCAATTGGCGGTATTAGCTGCATATCTAGCGTATTCTCGCATGCTGCAGTGCAATGTCAGGTCGCTCCTGGATCCGGGACCAATCTTGATGTAAGAGTAGAGGTTCCTCAAGGAGGACGCAGTTCTGTCTTGTCGTCTTACTTTTCTTTCCGCTCGCCCTCGGTGTCGAGTTCCAGTCCAGCCTCTGTTGATACTAATGGGGGGACGGTAATTACCCTCACCGGTTCAAGTTTCGGATCCATTTCAGGAAGTGTCGTTTTTCTTGATGGCAATAGCCCATGCAATATTCAGGTGAGTTAGAATTGATGCGGTTTACTTGGCCCCCGTTTGACTTTGTGACCAGGCCGATGGTTGGACTCATACTGTTGTCAAGTGTACCACGCCAGCGCTCTCTGGCGTCAATGGCACCTTCAAACTCACCACGGCCGACGGAAAATCCACTTATTCGTCCGCATTGCAATTCACTTCACCAACAGCGTCGTCTGTTTCGCCACAATTATTCTCAACCAACACGTCGAATTCCATATTAACCATTTCTGGGCGGAGTTTTGGCACCAGCGGTCTCGTCGACATTTCTGGAATTGCTTGCCCAGTCACCTTCTATTCGCAAAGTCTGATCAAGTGCCAAATCGCGCCTTCAGTTGGACAGAATCTGAACGTTTCTATAACTAGAACGAGTTCCAATCCTACGAAAACGTCAACATTATCCAATGCTATATCGTTTATTCCGCCTTCAATAACTTCTTTCACTCCAAGCTCGGGATGTGATTCCAAAGGAACTACTATCATCACAGTCAACGGGGACAATTTTGGACCAAATTCTTCTTTGGCGATAATCAGTTTTCTGACCAATTCGTTACCTGTGATTGGCCTTCTGCCTCATAAACAGGTTTCGTTCAAGTGTCCACCGGGCTCAGGGAAAGCTATTGCTCTGTATATAACTGTTGGAAACCAGCGATCTAGCTCAGTCCAAATATCCTATCTACCGCCCTCAATCACTCAGGTATCACCGTCAAGGTTTGCTACTGCTGGAAATGCCATGATGACAATCGATGGTCTAAACTTCGGGGCGCCATCGGCGGTAATCTCTGTCACTATTGCTGGCACATCCGATTGTGCCGTAATTGCACATTCCCACACCCAAATCAACTGTACTCTTCCTGAAGGTAATGGAATCGACGAAACAGTTACCGTTTCGGTCGACGGGCTTCTATCAACTGAGACGTTTCTTATCTCGTATTTTGGCCCTCAAATATCAACCGTTACAGGCAATTCGTTTCCAACGTTGGGTCAAGTTCCGATAACGGTGAACGGCCGCGATTTTGGCACTTTCAGTACAGTTCAGGTCGGTGGAAGCATTTGCCCAGTTTCTTTTCAAAATCAAAGTCGCATTATCTGTACGTTGCCTCAAGGCGAAGGCTCGTTGGTTTCTGTGCAAGTATCTCTTGGTTCCCAGAAGAGTAATTCTGTCAACATCGCCTATAACGGTCCTGTAATTACATCGTTCAATGGCTCAACAACGCTGTTTTCAACTGCTGGTGTTGACGTAATCACTATTGCTGGGGTGAACTTCGGGACATCAGGCTATGCTACAATCGGAGGCAAAGTATGCCCCAGTACTAATTTGGTTCTCAATCATGTGCAAATCACATGCACCGTTCCTGTCGGTCAAGGTGCAAACTTGGCCTTAACTGTCAACGTAAAAGGACAGATTTCCAATAGTATACTGTTTTCCTACGCACCTCCTATCATTATCCCGCCAATAGTTGTTTTAAATTCTGCAGACGTCAAAGTTCCAACAGATGGTTCCGGTGTCCTCATTATATCCGGAACGTCCTTCGGCACGCAAACAGCAATCAGTTTTGCGGGACAATCATGTGAAATTGTTTCTGGAACACAGTCGCACAATCGTATCCGCTGTATAGCTGCGAAAGGTTCAGGATCAAATTTGCCTTTGATATTGGACGCTGGTGGCCAAAAAACTACTGTCTTCCTCAGCTATCGTTCCAGCACCATAACTTCTCTCAATCCAGGTATTCGATTTTAACTGGTTCGTTATGATTACTTATTCATTCTCGCAGCAAACGGCCCAACATCGGGTGGTATCCTGGTCCGGATTTTGGGTCGTGAGTTTGGTCCAGCACAAGGGCTTGTAAGGGTCACCATCGGAGGAAAAAATTGCACAGTTTCTGGCGCTGGGTACCAACAGAACTCTATTGAATGCCTTTGTCCTTCAGGGACAGGAAAGAATTTAGACGTCATTGTTACTAACAGTGCCGGGCAAAGTAGTTCAACCGGCAACGGGCTCTTCTCGTATCAGCCGCCTGTAATTTCTACAGTGGTTGCTGCGACAGGAGCGACCGAAGCCGGACCAGGAAATACTCTGCAATTGACTGGCGCCAACTTTGGTGGAACATCCGATCAAGTAGATGTAACCGTTGGTGGCAAACCATGCGCTGTCAACCCTGGTCATACTCATTCGTCCCTATTGTGTTCGTTGCCCAGCGGCAGTGGAACCATGCTGCCATTGCTAATAACAGTTGGTGGCCAGACGGGTTCTGGTGCGATATTTTCATATTCACCTCCCACTATCACGTCCGTTTCAGGGTGTCCTGTATTTGATGGGGCATCTACCTCTGATTGTTCAGTGCTGGGAGGAACAACAATTACAATTGTTGGGCAGAATTTAGCTGCAGGCGCAAATATCACAGTTGGCAACTTACCATGTTCAAATGTGATCTATTCATACAATACTCCAGTTCAATCTCTAAAATGCAGATTACCGCAAAGGGCCACTGGAGGGTTTTCTCTCATCGTTGCGGTATCAGTTGGACCATCTTCTCTAAATAGTCAATCAACCTCTAAAACTGGATTATCCTACTCTGGGCCTGTTCTTGTACCCAACTCGCTGACTATCAAGACCTCTGGAGGCGGTTTGTACAAGGCCAACGTCAACGGCAACGTCACTGCTAATTGGACTATGACGAGTCCGCCAGTCCTTTACGCCTGGTTGAAATGTCTCCATGTTGAGGCAAACCCCATTACTGTCGTATTTGGCGACCCTTCGCGTTCGTCGTTATTTTCCTGTACTAATGTGAAGAATGAATCTTTGCAAAATGGTCAAACCACCATATCTTGTTTGCTTCCAGACAGTGTGGGATCTGGGTTACGTTTTCAAGTCGGATCTGGCCCACAGCTTTCTACCTTCGGATCTGATTCACTGTCACACCCAATTCCTCTGTTTGTCGCAGCATCCCTGGGGTCAGCGGATTCTTCACTCAGGTCAAGTTTTCTACAAGTCAATACAACCGAAGGACAGATAATCGTGTTCAGAGCCAAAAGAGTCGGCACCAATCCTGCCCTTCTGTCGATTTCCTATGGCTCTAGTCCTAACTACGACCAATATTCTTGCGTTTCAATAGGTTTGACGGTTGTTGACCACAGCTCTGAAATGGTCGAGATTTCCTGTAGAACATCTCCAGGAGAGGGTTCTCTTCTGCAATTCGTAATCACCGCCTTGAATCAAGTCTCGGCGCCGAGTTCTTTCCGTTATTCTTATCCTATCGCCCCAAACGTATACAGGATAGAAGGATGTCCTGTTCAGGTTAGATACTTTGCACGCATTGTGTGGATTTTTTGCTCAATTCCTGACCCAGGCCGGAAATTCTACTTCGGGATGTTCGACGGAAGGAGGTTCTATTTTGACGATAACAGGTGCAAATTTCGCCGAGGACGTCAGCACGCGGATGTCAACTAGCGCGTGCTTATTGNGAGGGTTCTCTTCTGCAATTCGTAATCACCGCCTTGAATCAAGTCTCGGCGCCGAGTTCTTTCCGTTATTCTTATCCTATCGCCCCAAACGTATACAGGATAGAAGGATGTCCTGTTCAGGTTAGATACTTTGCACGCATTGTGTGGATTTTTGCTCAATTCCTGACCCAGGCCGGAAATTCTACTTCGGGATGTTCGACGGAAGGAGGTTCTATTTTGACGATAACAGGTGCAAATTTCGCCGAGGACGTCAGCACGCGGATGTCAACTAGCGCGTGCTTATTGCGAACTTTTATATCGTCAAACCAGTACACGTGTCGTGTTGATGCAGGTGCCGGGTTGAATTTGGAGGTTGTTGCGTCTTCGGGTGTGTTGTTTTCACGTCCTGTCAATTTATTCTCGTATGCCCCACCTACAATCACGTCTGTCTCGGGCTGTAATGATGGAGACCCGTTACCGGGATCAACAAGCAATTGCTCGCGAGCCGGTGGAACAAGAATCACCATCAACGGGCAAAATTTCTTTGGTCCGGCATTAGTTTTTGTCGGAGGAGCGCCGTGTTTATCCGTCCAACACGATGCTAGCTTTCCGCAGCGACGAGTAACTTGTAACAGCCCAAAAGGATCAGGAATGGAACGGACCGTTATTGTTATTCAAAATGGAGGCACAATTGGTAGCTCACCTAACGCCACTCTCTCCTACACCAAGTGCAATCCAGGAGAGTTTGTTGACGGAAACACGTGTACTAAGTGTTTGCCTGGCACATATTCAAATGTCCTAAATGCACTTCAATGCGAGGAGTGTATTCCTGGTAGTACGGCTGTTGGATACGGGTCAACAAAATGCATATTCTGTCCACCTGGAACCCATGGGTTTAACACGACACTTTGTGCCAACTGCGAACCTGGACGAGCGTCTAGTGCGATCGGCGTAACTTCGTGCGAAAAATGCAGTCTCGGTATGTTCTCTGCAGTACCTGGTTTGACAAGCTGCAATGTTTGTCCTGCTGGCACTGTTTCTTCTCTCACTTTAGATTCATGCTCAAAATGTGATCCTGGAAGTTTCGCTCCGACTGCAAAATCGATAACTTGCATTCAAGCTCCCCCTGGATCGTTTAGTGCAATGCAGGGATCAAATTCATCTACGCTATGCCCTATGGGGACGTATCAAAACGAAGGCGGCCAAATTAGTTGCAAAAATTGCGGTCTTGGCACAAGCCAATCTGCTTTGGGGCAATCAGTTTGTCCGGACTGCCCTGAAGGACAATTCAGTAATGTATCAGGAGCATCAAGCTGCCAGATATGCCCGGTAGGAAGATACTCTACTGGCGGTTCGTCACTATGCACTCCTTGCGAGCGAGGTCGGTATAGCGATACCGTTGATTCCGCAACATGTATCGATTGCCTACCTGGCAGGTACTTCAGTTATCATGTTGTTTTTGATTTCAAATTCAGCGGTTTTTCAGGTATGCCAGCACTACTGGGAATAGCAAATGCACCCCTTGTCCTGCTGGACTTCAAGCGATATCGGCTGCAAGCACAGCATGCTCTCCATGTTCGCCAGGGTTTTATGCCGCAACTCAGGGTCAGCCATCTTGCATGGAATGTCCAAGTGGAAGGTTTGTCGTTCATTTCATGATTACAATCCTGAACTCATTGTGTTTCAGTTACTCCGATTCATTTCAGTCAATCAATTGTACGCAATGTCCAGCAGGGACGTTTTCAGCTTCCAATCAAGCGTCGAAGTGCACCTTGTGCCCTATCGGAACATCAAACTTGAACGCTGGTCAATCTCAATGCACCGCATGCATTGCTGGAACCTATTCTTTCGGACTTGGTGCTTTAACTTGTACCCAATGCGCACCTGTAAGAAGAGTGAAGATCAAAGGACTAATTTGTTCATACGGTGTATTTTCAGGGAAACTCGAGCAACGCTCGGTCATCGTTTTGTAGCCAATGTCCACCTGGCACATTCTCTGCTGGTTTCGGCAGCGATAACTGTCTTAGTTGTGCGCCTGGCACATACGCGAACCAGTCTGGATCAACCGCGTGCCAACCGTGTTTACCCAACACATCAGCTGCTGCTAACCGTACGTGTTCGAGCCCATATACATTCAAAAACTTATACGGTAGTTCAGAAGCCGTTTGCACACCATGTGAAGCTGGAACAGAAGCGACTCAACTAGGCTCTCAGAGTTGTTCGAACTGTCCCACAGGAAAGTTCAGCACCGCAGCTTCAAAGTGCCAGTTATGCCCGGCGGGAACATCACAACCTAATGAAAAGCAGACCACGTGTATTCCTTGTGCAAGTGGATTTATGTCTGATTCTCAAGGGTCATCGTTTTGTACTCAGTGTCCTGTTGGAAGGTCGGTACAAACTTGGTTGACGTTTAAAGTAGTATGGGTTGAAATCATCGGCCACCAGGTTTAATAATGACAGCATGTTGAGCAAAACAGAATGCCAAGCATGCCCAGCTGGTTACAAGCAGCCACTGAAAGGGCAGACCATGTGCTCGCCGTGTGGCCTTGGTTCATACACAGCGTCGATTGGTTCCGGCGTCTGTACAGGGTGCGACCCTGGAAAATACGCTTCGACACAAGGCCAATCGTCGTGCCGCAATTGCCCTGCGGGAACATTTGTAAAAAGCCACCTGTCCACGTTGTGAAAGATTTTAAATTATCATTAGTCTAATTCATTTAGTTCGTCCACGTGCACCAATTGCCCAATTGGCACATCATCGTTTAAAGGAGCCGATGGGACTATTGTTTGCACAGATTGCGAGCGTGGCACCTACGCTCCTGCAGAGGGGACGCCCATCTGTCTATCCTGTCCACCGGGAAAATTCCAAGATGATGTTGCCTCTGGATCCTGCAAAGAATGTCCTGTAGCAAAATACTCAGTAAGGCGGCAGGCCCGTTTCTTCTGTTTGTCAATATATTAAACTGCATTCAGTCGGCTTTCGGGTCAACATCCTGCTTATCGTGTCCTGCCGGACAATACAATAATATGACAGGTCAATCTCAATGCCAGCCATGCAATCCAGGTACCTTCTCGGCGTTCGGCGGGGCCGAATTTTGCTCACCATGTTCCCCCGGCAAGTATGTATATTATAGTTGCAGTTTTCACAACCAGGTTTTCTCAACAATGGTGACAGTCATGCTGAGAATCCTGGAAGCCCTCTCTGTAAAGCTTGTGATCTTGGATTGTTCGCCCCTGGTTTCGGATCACGCTCATGCCAACTGTGTCCTCCAGGGACCTTTACTGTAAAATCCCTTTGGATTTGTATGGCCTGCACTTATTATGCGAAATTTTAGGATCAAACACAGCAGATGAGCTGTAGTGAATGCCCAAGCGGGACATTCAATAGTAATTCTGGCCAGTCCCAGTGCAATCGCTGCCCTGCTGGCAAATTTAGGTTTGAACTAATGAGGGTGTTTGATCAGTTAGTTGACCCTTGTACTGTTGATAGCAACACGACAGGAGCCCAAACATGTGTTGATTGTCCTGTTGGAAGAACTTCTGATGGTCCCACCAAATGTTCCGATTGCAGTCCTGGAACATTTGCTAGTGCAGGCAGCCCAATCTGCAATGACTGTCCTGTGGGGACAGCTGAGCCATTACCCGCTCAAGGTCAATGTTCTCCTTGTCAACCTGGGTTCCAAGCAGGCAACGAAGGGCAGATTACGTGTTCGCCCTGCCCTGAAGGAAGGCATGGATTCATGACAACCCCAATCTTTCACAGATTAACGAGCAAATTATAGGTATTCCAGTACGCCAGGCTCGGTTCTCTGTAGTCCATGTTCTTCTGGAAGATATCGGAACCAAAGCTCCTCAACAGCAGAGATATGTACAGAATGCCCACTTGGGACATCTCAGGTCTCCGCTGCTGGCCAGTTGTTTCATCTTGAAGTTTTGGACTAACCAATATGGTATATTCTTGCAGGGCATTACGGGTCAAATCAAATGTGAGCCATGCGTACCGGGAACCTTTAGCGGTGAGGTCGGAATGAAGAGTTGCTCTAAGTGTCCTGCGGGAAGGTTTGGCGACATGAGTTATGCCAAAGAATGTGCTCCTTGTCCTCCTGGAAGGTTTTATACCCTCAAAAATTCGTAATTAGCATGAAACTTACTGTCGCAATGAATAGCTATCAAGATGGTCTAAGCTTATTTCCGACCCAATGCACTATTTGTCCACCAGGAACCTACGCCCCAACTCCAGGATCTTCTTCATGCACTCCATGCCAAGCTGGAACGTTCAGTAGCACTTCTAATTCGACCAACTGTGAACTGTGCCCTGCTGGATACGAACAGCCCGCTATAGGTCAAGGAAATTGTACTCAGTGCCGCCCTGGTATTTCACTATTTGATATTCTTGAAAGTTCCCAAGTTGATCGTCTGTTCCTTAGGCTGGTTTTCAGACCGCAAAGCATCACTGTGTAAAGCGTGCGCGTCAGGTCAAGCAGCTTCTGGCACCGGATCCACTGAATGTACAGATTGCCCTAGTGGCACATTCTCCCTTGGCAGAAATAATAGCGTCTGCCATCCTTGCGAAGCTGGAAGATTCAGCTTACGGAAAGACGCTCGTCTTGAAATATGCACACTGTGCCCAACGGGAAAATACATGGATAAAGTTGGACAGCAGCTCTGTTTGGATTGTGGTCCTGGCACATATTCAGTAACTGATCCCAGTCAAGTTATTGGATCAAAGCACTGATACAATTGTCAGGATGATGAGGGCATGACTGCTTGCAAGCCTTGCCCTGTTGGAACGCATCAGCGAGCGAATGGGTCAACGAGCTGTGATCCGTGCTCATCTGGAATGTTTCAAGCTCTCCTAGGCCAGCCGCAATGTGAAGAATGTCCCGCAGGTTCACGATTTTGCAATAATTTGATAGTGTTGTGACATCGCCCTTAGGACGCTATAGTGCTGCATCTGTTGCTGGTCATGGTGTTTCGTCTTGCTCCAATTGTACTGCCGGAACATTCAGTGGAGTTGCTGCGGAATCGTGTGAAACATGTCCAACAAGGCAAGTATCGACTAAACCTGGGTCGTCTCAATGTGCCGCGTGCGATGTCAACTCTGAATCCGATGCTTTCCATTCTGAGTGCCTTTGCAATGTCGGGTTTTACAGTGACGAAAGAGATGACCCATCGACGCAATGTCAGGTATCGATTTACAGAACTCTCGTTAGTCTTTTTTGTTGAACTTTGTTTCTTGATCTAAGGTTTGCACGGAAGGAATGAAGTGTGCTCAATCAGGTTTAACCGTCGGTAAGCATGATTGGATCATCGCTTTTCAGATCCAGCAATCTGACACAGTTCCCCAGAGACCCTGGAGGCTCAAAAAGGTTATTGGAAACCGTCAAACGTCAGCACCAGTTTCTATCGGTGTATCCTTCATAAGAACTGTGATGGAGGTGTTGCCGCCACATGCCAAGCCAATCATGAAGGACCGCTCTGTGCTGTTTGTCATGATGGATTCTATTTAACGCAACGAGGAGACTGCAATGGCTGTCCTTCGCAAGCAGATAGTTTGACGTATTTCTTCATCGCTGCCACTATCGGCTTGGCTGCACTATGGGCACAATTTTTCATTGTCTTGCGCGCTGGCGCTGCGAAAATGCAGCACGTTAAAGCTCAGGTATGTCATATTTGCTGAAGAAGATTGCTGTTGATATTGATGCGGTGCTGATAGGATGCTGCTGTTGAAAATGAAATGTTTTGGAGTGAGGTCATTGGAGTTGGTTTGAACGACGCCAATGCATTACAGAAAACTCATGCATCTGAAGCGGCTCGATTGAAGGCTGCACAAGCAGAGGAAGCAGCGATCCATGGACAACCTACTCCAAAACCGAATTTTTCGTACAAGCTGAAAATAATGCTAGGTGAAGTGATGTCGAAATTGTTGATGTTCAAAACTGAAATCTATTAAGGGTTCACACAAATTTTAACCACTTTGATGTCGATTGTCGAGACTCCTTTACCAGGCACATTCAGAAATTTTATCAGCCTCTTTTCAGCTATCAATCTCGATTTGTTTGCTTCGTCGGGTCTGGAATGTGTCATTCGTAGGTTCATGTCTGGAGTTCTTACGATTTATCTGATATCGCAAACAAGGGTCAACGTTTTATCAGAAATTCATCTTCGTCTCGTTCACCCCTCTAGTTCTTTTATTCATGGTGATTACCCTGTATTTGATTCCAAAAACAGTATTAAGCCATCAAACTGGGGCCGCGGGTCGAAAGCGCTCTAGGAAGAAATTTTGGCGTATGCTGGTTTTCAGGTAAAGCCTTTGTAATTTTCAGGAATTGCTTCTAAGCCATTTGAATAGCTTATTTTTGATATATCCTACCGTCTCATCTACGATATTGCGCTTGTTCGTTTGCACAAAAGTTGAAGGGGTCTACTACCTTCGTTCGGATATGAGGCTAACGTGCTACGACGAGACGCATAAAAAATACCTTGGATTAGGTTTTAGCAATCAATTCTGATGTATTTCCACATTCTGATTATGTCCATAGGCGCGTTCTTCATCTTGCTATACCCAGTTGGGATTCCGTTGTTCTTCTTTATTATGCTATGGCGTTATCGACATCGGTTACAAGAAGATGGTGTGAAAGCGGAACTAGGTTAGCTACTTGAAAGCACAATCACAGCTAGTTGTTGACGAAAAACAGGGTTTTTATACGATGCATATGATCACAAGATTTGGTGGTTCGAGATGGTTGATATGCTACACAAAGTTTCTCTAACTGGGTTAGTTGCTTTTTTCCCGGCGCAGGATCAATTAATGGTAATCTCCCCAAATTCGCTATCCATCGGACATTAATATATGAATAATCAGGCCGCTGCTATCATGTCGATGACTTACACAGTACTTCTGCTCTTAATTAGACCGTATATCAGAAAAGGAGATGATAGATTGCATCTTTTCGCACAGATTGAGATTTTCTGTGCCGTTATATGCGGATATACTTTTAGCGGCCAGTTTGACACTGACGATAGCGTTGACGTGGGATTGAGCATCCTCCTCATCGTCATGATCGGCAGTTTTACATTGCTGTTTGTCGTTCAAGCCGCTAAAGTTATCTTCAAAATTTTGAAGTTGAAGAGGGAAAGGACCTTAGCAAAGCTGGACTCACAAGTTGGAGTGAAAGCGGTTGCAGCTATTGACGACGGTGACAAGGAAGAACCGGAACAGTTTGGTATTCTTTCCCCTTCGAAAGGCCCAGAGTTGAGTTTCTCCCAACGATCATTCCACATGCTTCCAGTAGCAAGTTCATCTTTTAAACAAGAAGTAGATTAATGTACTGATGTCATACATCAATAAATGAGTCATGATTATTTTATCAAAATCATTCCAGAACTCCAGAACCATTTCCAAAAACTGCCGTCAAAGCAGATTCGAACTTCTCCCTAACCATAGGTCGATCTGTGTGACCTGCACTCCATTACCCATTTAGCCTTGGATCTCCGCCCATACTACCTCATTGTCTTGCGGTCGTGTTAGGTTCCGCCCCGAGCCAAAAGCAACTGGTGCCAGTTCTGTTCCCGGAGTGTCACTGTGTCAGCAGTTGCGCAACGCCGCTCCCTGTCTGACGGACAGGTGCGGGCCAAGGCTGCGGGCCAGCCAAATTACGGTCTGACGTGCATACACTATCGACGGTGCACAGGGAAGTGCTAGAGCAGTGCCCAATTACTACGCGCCGCTGCTGTTCGTGTTACAGACATTATTAAACTGATTGTGGATCATCATTGATTCATTCAGAGGGAAATATCCAAAAGCGATTTCCCCCGCCGCTGCTAATTTCCGCGGACACCAAAGGCGCCGGCAAAAGGCAATCGTCACCGTCTATGGTCACGTGTCCCAGATGTACGTTTATCTGCGAGGACGGCGCCGCGTTGTGCCCAATGTGTAATGTGCCCCTGGACGACACAGCTCCAATTGGAGTGATAACGGCCCCATGGATCTGCCCACAATGCACTTTTGTAAACGAATTTGGTCCGGAAAAATGCGAAGCCTGCGACGGCCCTAGGCCAGCACCAGAGCCGACGCTGTCAGATTATCAAAGTGCTCTCGATGCTCTTCAGGCAGAAGTAGCTCAGCAAAAGTCTGTTGAAACCCTTGCTCGATTAATCGTTGAACTCGGTAAAGGTGCTCTCTTACTCTGAAAATTACCATCTCAATCAAATTTGTTTTTGTGATGGTAGGGCCTCCCATTCTCAGTCAGTTTTCACAGATAGTCTCGCAAAGGAAAAGCCTTGATAGTGAAGTATCCTGTCTTCGTGAAGCGCGATATGCAGCTTTACAGCACCTCAGGATCACAATCCACGGGATCAATCAGTTTAGTCATACGCTCAGTCGACAAGATCTTGAAGATGCTTCGCAACGTTGCATAAACATTTCGAATAAGGCATTAGCGAAAACCCAACCGTGCATTGACTTATCGATGAGTACGTTCTCACATTGTTAAGCACCGGCCCTATTGACCTGGTTTGGATGTAGAAATTATAGCCGACATGACTGCACTCTCTGAAGTGATCCCCAGCACTGCCGCCCGCCTGAAAGAAAGTAGAGACCGTATATCCAGTAGTCCCGATTCCATTCCAGTTCTAAACTTGATGAAACCGATCAGCGATTGCGTTACTGATGCACAACGATGGATTGATTCACTGGAAACTAGAAAAAAGGACATCGAGGTTTCTCGCAACGAGGTAATAATGCTGTTTATACATTCAGAATTGATATAACATAGTCAATAGATTGAATCTGCCAGAACAGATGCCGCAAAAATTACGTCAGATATGGAGGAAGAACGGCTTTCCAAAGCAAAAAATGACGTCAATTCTGGCGTAGAACCTGTGTCTAGCAGCGATGAAACGCAAGTTGCTCCCAGAGTTGAAGAACCACAACCACAACCGCAGCCAGAGGATAAATTTATTACTTTGATGAAGAAGGCAGAGTCCCTGGGAAATATTGAGAAAAATGGCCGTCTGTTGATGTGGCATGATGCATCCCACTTTTGTGTGGAATTGGAACATATCTTAGATATCATTGAAAGGCAACGTCTTCATTGTTTTGAAATACAACAACATTGCAGTTTGATCTTGCAACCTCCCAAGCAAATCTTTTCGTTTCGAGAGGTATGCTGTCGCGTATGTCTCTCGTCGCTTGTTGAATATTCAAACAATGGTCATAGGCTCAAATTGTGCAGAAAGTCGCTTTGAACGGAAAACTAGTCGACATGGGGGTGCATTTGACAAGAATGGAATGCGAGCTTAGCATGATGCGCCTACATCAATTGTCTAGCCAGGCTATCACCGAAGCTGAAACCACAATTTTTTCGTTTACTCAAGACATCAATAATGTAAAAGCCAAGATGGTTGGTTTACCGGATTATGATAACGACGCTGATCCCTGGGCGGCTCTTCCGTTGCCAGTTAGAAAGTATGTTCGTGTTCGTTCCTTTCACACAGGTTTGGTTTCCTCAATATTTTGCTCTCAGGTCCGGTCTTGTTTCCTTTTGCTCTCTTAGTGAGTTCGTGCTAGAACAGGAGCCGCTGTCTTCCAGGGTGACAAGGTCAGTTATCTGTCGGAAGTTATCATCATTTATCTCACTTTGTCTATTTTCAGGAGCTTGCTTCACGGTCATGAACCATGTGTTCTAAAGCAATTTGATCTAGGACAACCGACCCATGTTGCTGCATTAATTGCTGATGTCTCTGTTCGAAGCACCCTTCAAGAAACGTCTATCTTCATTGCACCGATCAATGCGATATTTATTGCTCCAGAGACAGGACATGCGTATATTGAAAGTCCAATCTATTCAAAAGGAAACGCTGAAGACTGGCTTAAAAGTAAACCGGAAGGACATGAGGTCGGAGAATCTAATTTATTTTGATTCCATTATCCTCATTTTGTACAGGTTCGCCATCTTATCATCCTGTTGTTACGAGCTTTATCTGCGCTTCAGTCACGTGGGATTTGCCATGGTAATCTCCATCCTCGTAATGTTCTTCTCGTATCGTACGACTTCTCCCCTGTGCTTGTTGATTTCTCCCGAGCGCGCCATTACGAGCATCTCGCCATGGCTGTGAATCGTCCAGGTTTGTCGTTAAGAGGAATTTGTGAATTTGTCAGCAATTCAATGTAGTGAGCAGTTGTTAGTGATACCTGGCACGTTGGAGCAATGCTCTTGTCGTACATTACAGACATGGAACTTATTCCAGGTGTTCCATTGGGACCATTGCCTTCGGATACGCCCGAGTCGGTCAGGGAAATATTAGATGCTCTTATATCGGAAAAATGTTCTGCCTCCAATGCGCTCGATTTAACGTTCTGCAGCGGCGACATTGTCAAAGAAATGATATCAGCAAGGCAATTGGTACAGTTGGTTTTAAAAGCAAAAAATGTTTCCATTGACCCGGTTTAGATACGTTTGACTTCCGAAAGTCGAATCCGTCAGATGCAATCATTTTTGCAAAGCCTCGCGAGGAGGTCGCATGATTTTTTGATAACCGTTGAACGAGACAGCATTTTGTATGGAATGATAACAGCCTTGGAAACTGCTGTCAGTGGAGATCTTCTTCTAAATTTTCGTACAAAATACAGTGCACAGTCTTCTCAGGGAATTGATCAAGGTAAATTTACATTGGGAGCCCCAATTGATTCAACTCAGTTTCCATGTTTCAGGAGGTTTAACCGCGGATTTGTTCACTGAGTTTTTCCTGAAAATAGTCCAGCCAAGTGAAAACTTGTTTGAATCAGCACCAGAGGAAGATTGCCCGGCGAATGGGCCTTCATATTTGCCAAATCCGCAAAATTTTTCACTGTCCTTCTACGCCGCTGTGGGGAAGGCTATGTGCAAAACGTTGATAGATGGAAGAGTTGTGCCTTTGACATTCTCTACGGCTATAATGAAGTTCTTTTTAGATATAGGTGAGCGGCCGTGTCTTGATAAGGGTTAATAGATTCTCAAGGTGGGAAATGTTTTAGATCCGGATTTGTCTGATCTTTATGACTACGATCGCACAATGGCAAATTCATTTCGAAATATGATGTTGGCAAGCACCACTCCGCAGCGATCCTTGGATGTTCAGATCGACATGCCCCTTCCTTGCAATAGGAGGTAAGATGCTGTGGGTTGCTTCAAGTACTTTGGCTGACAATGGCTAAGGTCCTACGTGCATGAGAAGATCAAACAATTTTTGATAGAAAGGCGCAGGCCTCAGTTGGAGGCGTTAAGGACAGGATTCTTTACCTTGACCGTAATTAAGGTAAATGTGTTTTACAATCCTGTTTTGAATGGATACCGTGTAGGGGCTCCGTGAACAATGTGCACGTCTAGCACCCGAGGATCTTCGCGTCTTGATCTGCGGTGTAAACACAATTGATGCCACTACTCTGTTAAAGGAAATTGTCTTTGAAGATGCATGGGCGGATAGCGTCACACCGATAATGATGGTCGATGTACTTAAGACTTGCCCAGAACGTGATCTCAGGAGGTTTTTACGCCTATGCACGTACGTCATTGAGCAAGGTGGGATTGGTGTCTATGTGATCCATTTTTGTTTCAGGTCTTTATCGTGTCTACCAATTGGTGGTTTACAAAGGAAAATCACAATCCGCAAAGTAAGCGGTTTAGATCGCTTACCTGTCGGCCATACTTGCTTTCACACACTTGATATGCCCGATTACGCTGACGAGTAAGCGTTCCTATATGTGTATACCCAATTTTTGACATGGTATTCATGACAGGGATGTCGTACGGATAAAACTTCAGATCGTATTATCGCATATTGATTATGTCGGATTTGGTTATGCTTAAGAGTCTTGAATTAACTCAAATGATAAAAAACACTTTATTAAGAAAGTTAACCGACGGCCATTTTGTATAAAAGCTTCATCGAGCATATCTGGGATATTGTCAATTCCAGCTGATGACTCCAGGGCTTTGTTGACAAAAATTTGGTAGGCCTATTCGTCTCGCCATGATGAGTTCGTACAATGGTGTGTCAAAATAGGTTTTCCAAATGGCTCCACCTTACCGGTGACAGTCTTCACTTGTGTTTGGAGGAACAGGTTTCGGGAAGGCATTCTCGAAAGCGCCGACAAAATGCGACAGATTTGATTCCAACCGTTGGGAAGTCAACCATCCTCGGGTATATGAGGCCATGGTGAATCTGTGTCGTCAGCAAGCGCCATGAAAGATGAACTCCCATCAGGATCCGCGGGATTCTATCGTGAAGAAAAGCGTATGCATTGGGAAAGAAGCAATACACACAACTCACTTAAGTGCTGTCCGAACCCTTGGGTTTCCTCCAGAAGGTATTCGCAAGCTGAACCATGCGGTGGTCGTGTAACCATTGATCAAGGTGCCGGCATTACGATCAATAAAGTTGATTCGGCGATGCTCTTGTGTCTCGTAATCGGCGTTTTCAAAGTCGCAACATATTAAATCATGGGGGTTCTCATGGAAGTTCATCTTCATGGCCGCTTGCTGACGCACAGATCCACCATCGCCGTCACAT
>OUQQ01000247.1:0-26457 GCA_900404475.1 Spongospora subterranea | reverse complement strand
TATCACGGAATTCCTTGAATCCACTCGTGCTACTCTGCAACACGCTCGCGACTGTCTTTCTCAAGCACAGGAACGTTGACGGCTGCGAAAACCACAATGGCGATGGAACCCAGAAGGTGACCAATATGATCCGGTGGCCCAGTTCTCATCTGTCAGTCAGCCGTCTATATGAGCAAGCCTATTGCACGATATTCAAGGAGCTATAGGGCACTTGTAGAAACTAAAGCGGAAAATCACATCATTTTTAAGTGTACATTATTCGGAAAATCGAATCCGATGCGATGACGTGACAAGAGCCAAAAGTTGAAGGTACTCATCAGCGCCATCGATCAAGGCCAAATCGGCCTCGCTGATTTTGAGACAAATCTTGGCTTTGCTGGCGTCGGTCAGGGAATCGTCATTCTGCACAGCCTCCTTTGTAAACAAATGGGATCAAAATCAGCCGATACATTGACCGTCGATACGTGTGTGATTACCATAAACTGTTCGATGATCCTGCCAGCTGGATACCCGTTGGCAATTACGTCTCTCACAACAGTATCGATATTGGCGACACCTTCATTGGAACGGCGTGTTACCGCCAACAGCGATGAAATAACAGAGCTTGGAACGGATCCAGCGATCTCGAGAACGGTCTATACGAAACCAAAGTTAATAAAACCGCCAAAATTGTCGCTGAAATTAGCTCACTTCGGTCGTGACCGGATCATCAAACTCGTGCAAGAGTCGAGCGCTTTGAACAACGTTGATCGCCTAAACGGCACGATTAGACTGGATTGTAAATATTACCCGAAATCATCAGTACTGTTCGCATATCGCCATACGAAATAGTTTCCAAAGTTTTGATCGCATCGGGGGAGATGGATATCTGTTCCGCCTCGCAAATCTGAGATATCCTGATCTCGTGATTGAGCACAATCAAGGAGAACAAATCGGAGCGAACGTCGCTACCTTCTGGTGATGGCAGCGGGAGCTAATGGCTTGAATCTGAATTTGGCGCACCGGGATGCGATCGGCTCAATGATTCGAGTGACATAATTGCCTAAAATGGGTGATTACAGGCAAAATACCAGTTCATTGGTGATCTCACAAATAAGACAAAATCGGGTCACTTTGGAGTGATTCTCCATGACCCTTCGTAAAGCAGACTGGGCGTCTTGAGTCTGTAGATGGAAATCATGCCAATGTTGCGAGGCGAAATCAGATATACCATAGAATCGCACTCATCTAGAATGATGATCTTATACGGTGGACATGGGTAGCCTCTGATGGACAGATTCAAAATGGAAACTAAGGCATCAGCGAGACGAGAACACATACGGGACTTGATCATGACCAACCGACACCTGAGCAAAATCCTTGATTTTTGTACGAATGACGTCAATACCACGTTCATCGGAAGCGTTGAGCTCTTTAACTCGGGCCTTCAACAATGTGGGCCTATCGCTGGATGATGAATATTGTAGTTTTGTCCATGATGAAGGGCCTTTACCCATAAAGCTGGCGAGCAACGGCAAGAATTGTACTGGTTTTTCCCGTACCAGGGGGGCCATAGAACAGCAAATGTGGCAACTAAAACAAAAATACAATTTTGAGCGAATTTCGAGGACGGTTATTGAAAAAATCCTGACATCATTGGAATGGAGGCTGTGCTTCAGGGCTTTGACGACGTCTTCTTGGTGCTCAACATCATCCAGGGTCTTCGGGCGACTACGTTCAATACAGCGTAAGCAGACCCGTCCGAGGAAGAATTTGTGACAGGCGAATGGATCGTACTATTTCTCGACCCAAGGCAGATTGGTCGGTTCCTTGGCGCTTTTCGGTCCGGTTAGCGCCATCGACATCACGCACAAAAGAGATGATGCTCTCGGATTTCTCCATAACGGAGCCAGGGCAGCAAAACGAACAATTCTGCAGGTAGGTCGTCCAATAATTTTGTGTTTGAAGGTGCGCGTCCGGATCACCAATTGGGTTTTAGTGTAGGATTGAGTTTGTACAGGTGATTGATATTATTGGACTTAGAATCCTGCAGCTGATAAGAAGCGGATTGAGCTAGGAGTTAACGATGTCGAGCTTTTCTTCAGGATTGATTTGTTCTTCAGTAGTATAAAGAACCAGGTCCTACAAACAACGAACAGGGTATCTGGTTGGTTACTAAATGTTTTGTGAGTAATTTATTGAGACATCATTTGCTGAAGGCAGCTTTTTAAACACGCCAATTGGTTAGAATTGCGAAGTTGCTTCATGCATTGTTTCGGATTGTCAGGGCTTGCTCTGCCGAGATATTCGAAGAACTGCTCAGTGCTAGCACGTTCGGGACCATACAAGGCTTCATCAAAGGAGAATTGATAAGTCTGCCGAATTAATACCTCAATGGAAGATAGGCGTAATGCATGCCTACTTTTATTCCAACGTTTGAAAGACAGAGGATTCTCATTTCGATATTCAGCTAACATTTTCTCAGTCATCAATATTAACAGACGAGATCCCATCGTTAAGCAAATCAAACCATTTCTACCATTTATTATTCCGTTCTTTCCATCAGAATTGCAACAGGATCTGCAAGAATTAGTAAAACTACTAAATCGTCACCCGTGGACGCAACAAGCCCAACTTCAAATCATGCTGGTCTATAAAAAGAACCCGAACGTGCTAGCACTGAGCAGTTTTTCGAATATCTCGGCAGAGCAAGCCCTGATAATCCGAAACAATGCATGAAGCAACTTCGCAATTCTAACCAATTCGCGTGCCTATAAAGCTGCCTTCAGCAAATGATGTCTTAATAATTATACAAAAAGCTTTTAGTAACCAACCAGATACCCTGTTCGTTGTTTGTAGGACTTGGTTCTTTATACTACATCCAAAAAGGTAAATGGGGAGGGTAGCTGTACGAATCACAGTTGTTGCGACCTTCAGATATAGATCAACGAACAGCGTTGGAAGCTGCGACGGTTGTGAACCAAAAAAAAGGTATATTAATTGGCAGGTTTATTAACAGATTTTTGACATTATAGTTCGGCTGTGATATATCCGATTGGGCTCTTTGAGATCCGATCCATGTCGCTATTAACTAGTGTTCGAATCTCGTTATGGACAACGTCAACAGGTCTTGACGCATTGATTATCTGAGAAATCGTTTTGGGGAAAGCGCATCACGGAATTTGATCAGAAAACGAGAGCGAACGAACCTTCCATTCAGGGCGCTGTAGCATCTGAAATATACGCCTGACGTGAATCTGCATTTCATCGTTCTCATAGCGTTCGCGGCCATACCCGCCCCTTTGCTTAGACTCTTCGCAAGGCATATCCAATAGGAAGGTGACATCAGGACTAGGCAAGCCGATATCGCACGATCGGCACCAATCCATATCCAGACCCTAAACGACCTGGTTTATCATCGTGATTGGTGGCGAAAACCGAATGGGGTTTCTACCTTCGCAACTGAAAAGGCGATACCGGAGAATACATATCGGTCAACGATCAAGGTGATACCAGATGACAGTTTCGACGTGATTGATTCACTAAACCGCGATATGCAAGGGGGATAAACCATACTAAGACAGAAACTAACCTCATTTCCCACCTATTGGCGGAAAACAGAAGATGCATTGCCTAACGGGAAACCCACAGTTAATGGCAAGTTGAAGAGCATCAACACACGTTAATACGTGATCACTCATCTCGGTCCCTCCGCTAAGATATTCGTCGATTACTTTTCCAACAACAGTTGTTCGATCTAAGGATGACAGGACATGAATCGGTATTATAAAGCGTATTGGCAAACGATGGCCATAAAAAGAAAACATACTTGGGAAGTTGATAATTTCAGTACGACAGCCTTGAGATTTCAACGCATCAGACAGACGACGGGCCTGTGTGCTTTTCCCACACCGATCAATCCCCTCAAGGAGGATAAATGCCCCCCGTTCGGCACCCATATCCGGCGGATCCAATCGTTGAGAATCGGCCAAGTCCCCAATCGTGTTCCCGGCAATACGCGCTGCCCCGTAGGTCGACTGCCGCCAGTCTCCCTGACCCCAAGGGCCCACCCCAAAGGGGTCGTCAAAAGGGCGGAATAATTGACTCGTGAAACGCGCGGCCTGTTCCCAACGTGCAACGTTTGATTACACACTGGGTGGTAACCCACTCGTCCCTCATATGATGTCAAGATCTGGCGCTCACCATTACGTCCTATGTCAGCGTATTGGCGATACGATGATAGAAACTGGCTTAGCGACTTCAAGTCGGACGAGGAGTCATAGGAGATAAAATGGGCATGAAGACTGACGCACTCTTTGAGATACAAACGGTTGTGTCGTGGTCTGTTGGGTCGTCAATGTTGTAGGGGCATCTGCCGCCTGAACATGACTGAGCTTTTGTTTTTTTGGACAACAGAACATGTGACGTGGATGAAGCTACCTAGAGTAGTGGAGGAATTCAGAATGATGAAAAGGGGCGGTGAACTCCAGCATTTCTTAAAGTTGAAAAATAACGAGTACAGAACGGTTCTTACTGCGTTGTCGTAGCCTAGAAGAGATGGAGAAGATAGGAGGAGAAAATGAGAGCGAAAAGTCTAGTCGTCGACGTTTGGTGACTCGACACTGCGCTTCAAAGTTTTGATGCCGTTCAGTGTAGCGTTCTTTCCATGCGGTTAAACGACAAAACCTGAAACAACTTTTGTTGAAGCTGAGCTCCTAACTCGACATCTCTGTGGCAATGCAACGACGATGACATGCATTCAGAATTGCATCTCGTGCTTAAATTTTTAACCGAGACGAAAGCTGAAAATCGCGGCGTTATTGCTCAAAAAGGATGTGTTTCGGGGATTGAGTCGTGCTCGCTTGGTTTTACTTCTGCAGTTAAATGATGAAGGACTTTTGCCGAGGGCGCTAGATTGACTTACGCAAACACATTGATTGAGATGGGTTTTCATGAAATTTCGGCTACTTCTTCCTCCTTGCCCCCGCCACACATGAGATCTGCCAGTTTACACCACTGCATTGTCGCCATGTCTGGCGACAATGCAAGTGCCGCCGATTGAAATATCGACAACACCATCAACACAATGTTCAAGTCAAGGTCACTAATTTCGTGTCAATGAAAACATGAGATTGACACGATAAAGTGATCGGCAGTGCCATTTGATGAGCTGCTGCAGTCTATGCACTTTAGGAGAGTCGCGCCCGCAGTCATCGCCGAAGGCGTGGCCTCATCCGTCATCCATGTCCTGGAATGGATCGGTCTCCGGGTGAACAGGGGGGAAGAAGGAAAAAGGAAGAAAGATACAAAGGAGAAGAACCAAAATACACCAACATCACCACTTTCGTAGAAAACTGAACACTATATATTGTTATGATCGAAGGGTCTTAAACACTCTTCAAGTCGTGCAGATGTGCCGATGGTTAATTCCGACACACCGTTGACCAAACTGTCGGTTGAGCAGGTCAAAACAAAATACCATTATACCCAGATCTGTGTCTTGGTGATCATCCGACTCCTTTCTCTCATTGCCTGTCTTGATGGCTTCTTTTCCAGTAGGTTTGTGATCTCGCCACTTCGAGACACAAGTATTTTGTTTTGACCTGCTCAACCGACAGTTTGGTTGAATTCACCAGGTTTACGGCGTAGGCAACCTTGCACCATCCGTCGATGATTTGAGCCCTACTTTTCGAATCTGCAAAATATTTTGCATATTTAACAAACCGAGCGTCCATCATAGCTTCCACCATTTCCGCATTCCACTTGGCAGATTCCGGTGTTCGAGAAACTTGCTGTAGACTTTTCGGTGGCCGTCCACGTTTTTTGGCATTCGCCGTCACGACAGCTGCCGGAGCCAAAATTTCACCAATGGTATCATGAGATGGACTTATCACAGAAGACGAACCAGTTGAATCACACAATGGCGACCATATAAATATCTCTATAAATTCGGGGATGCGGCTTGAAACACGGAGTTCTGGCCCGCTAATCCCAACGCTTTGAGAAATTCATCCAGCTATTGCTGGTGCCTCGCCCTCGAATACGTTTGGATTCACCCAAATCGGAAGAAAATGCTCTCGCGGCGTGCCTAATTGACAGATCATTAATTCAGAACAAACAAGGGAATACAATGGCATCCTGCTCAACATGTGCGTGCTTCAGTTCCTGGACTTCCATGGCGTGATCCAGCTCGTCCTCGACTGCGTTATCTTGATTAATTTGATCGAGCATTGGATACATCTGCTGGCAGTGATTAATCCTGTCAACATTGCACTCGTTTTGATGACTGATAGCGTTCACATGGTTCATGTACTGGTAGCGATGTTCAGTGGAAGAGGGGAATAAGGAAGGAGAAGAAGGAAAAAACAAAGAAGATGGACTGCAGGAAGAAGAAGAAGGAGAAAGACAGTGACAAAAAGGACGACTGTTTTTTGTTTATTGCAATAGATTGGAGCAATGCGAAAGTGATGAGGGCGAGACGTTGGGTCAACAGTAAGTACATTGGCGAAACGGGAATGTACTACCAAACGCCGGTCATAGCATTCGCCAACATCAGACTTCTGGAGGCAACCATTCTTCATTGTTACCCGAATCGCGAGCAGTGAGCGTCTGTTTACAGAACTTCCAAATATTGCTGCGGGACCTGCCGTCGGAGTGATGCAAATTGTGAATTGTTCTTTATAAGAAGCGGAAGCGGGACACAATAACGTGTTAGATCCAAATACAATCATTGATAACGACACAAGATGGCCCTGCGCGGCCCATCGATACTGTAGATTCGTCATACCAGAGTGTAGCCTGGGGGAGCGTGGCGTGGCCACACCCCACAGTCCTTTGCACAGTGTCTGGCAGGCGTGGCCTTCATCCCAGTCCTGGTCTTGATCGCTCTACACCCAGCTGGAGTGAGTGTTTAACGCGTCCCTGTCTCGAAAGGCCCTCGTATCCCTTGATCATCACTCGCAGACGCCGCTATCGTCATCTTATGACGCGTCAGGCTCGTTCGTAAAGGATGTAGAAACCGATCGAGAAGATGCCACGTGGCGTCCCATAGGTCATTAGTCTTTTTGTCGTGGTCGTCAACGTATCAAGCTCCCAGTGTCAAGCTCCCAGCGCTACTTACGGTTTAAGCCATGGCATTCTGGAAGACCATCTGCTGCCGAGGACTGTGGAACAAAAGCAAGACGACGTCCGATCGTGATCGTTCGCATGATCGTGCAAGACACCCCGCCTCTGACAAGATTCTCTCTCTCAAGCCGATTCGTGGCCAATTCGACTCATACATGCACATGATCCGTATGATATGGTAGACAAGCCCTAATGCTCATAATATTGATTATCCCCATCAAGAAAGGATTTAAGGTCAATGATTCGGATGTTTGTCCCGTACAAGGTGTTCTTTCTGTAACCATTCCAAATGGCAAATCCAGATTCTCACAATCAAAACAATACACGTTCACCATAGCGTTGTTTCGTAATTCCTCATTTTATTCTCGTAGCTTCAGGAAGAATCTCTTGAACATTCTGGCTTCAGAGGCCACCGTCCTGCTCTCCCTATCTCGATCTGCGATCGCCGAGACGTTCACCGTCGTCCTAATATTGGCTCCGGCGTCTTCGACGCCATCCAGGAACGCCACCAGCTCGTAGAAGAACTCGTCGCCGAACATCATCATGTGCTTGGCCAAATTATCGGCCAAAGCCAGCAGGCACCGCTTCGTGTAATACCACGTATCCGGATTTAGCTTCTTATTGAACGGTTCTGTCAATTTCCCGGTTTCATATTCCGATTTTGAAAGCGGAAATCGACATCGCTCACCTAGGCTCTTCATGATTCGTGAGATGCCGAATTTGAAATTGAGCTTAGCACAGTACAATGTGCCAATGACCAGATTCACAATGCAAAGATGGTATAGCTGTGCAGGTTTGCCTTCGCTGTCGAATTCCATCAGTTCTTCCTCCTTCTCAATCTGAGTGGGTTTACTGATTCAACGCTGGCCGCAGCTGTACCGACTTTCCTGTCCCACCTGGTTCATTAATTCTTGGGCCACGTCGTTCTGCGATGTCATGATATACGAGACACAAAGATTGGCCAACACCATCGCCGTGACATCTGACAAAAATTCCACGATTGTTATTGAAAAATGGTGAATTCCTTGAACGACGTACCGAGAATGCTGTGTTCCGCTTGCTTCTTGACGATTGGCTCGTAGTACCGTATTGCCTCCTTGAACTTGTTCTCTTGCATGAAGAAGGTATGTGCAACATTCAGCCTCCACACGTCGTGATCGCTACAGAACTCGGCCGACTGCTTGAAGATGGCCTCGATGGCGGCGTAATTCTGTCGATCCCAATATATTCTGGCCTGGGACATCAGCACAGGGATATATTGCTCCAAAGCCGTATCGTATTCTTTCAACGACGCTTTGATCATGTTATTATCATGAGCAACCCGACCATCCTGAATATTTTTCGTGAGTTTCCGAAGCTGATCAATGTGTTTTGAGGAGAGAAGATCGAATTTTCGGAACGCTTCTTCAGGGGATGAATGCACCAAGATCATTGCCTCTGTCAAACAAAAACAATCAACGACCAGGACTGAAGTTTTGTCAACATCGACGACAATACCCAGATATTCATAGAGATCCTGACTCAGATGCGTTTCGCGAAGATGGAGATTGGCGGCGAGTAAATCGCCAGCTAAGTCAAAGTAGCCAAGCTTGCAATACAGAAGCAGCAAGTTCCCGAACGTTTCCGGCGGGAACGTCGCCTGGCCTAATCCAGCACGGTCAACAAATTCGGGCCAACTGTCCAATCCAGTTGAAGCGATACCCAAAAGGAAGTTGAGTTTGCGAACCCCTTCGCTGGGATCGACAGCCATATTGACCAGCCCCTGGTTATGAAGGGTGACGGCGTCGAGCTCATCTTCACTTCTCGGTGGCATATCAGCGATCGCGTCCTGGGCCGCTTCCATATTATTCAGCTGGTACTCGATGGCGGATTTCAGGTTGAACGCCTCAACCAGCATGCTTTCCCGCAGGACCTGTGATTGTTTTCGCCATCAACCCCTCAAATCTCAAATGGGTCCGCCATTTCCCCGAAAACCGGACACATCATCTTTACCTGACTGTTGCCAATGCTTCTGACCTCAACTCCATCACCGCCACTGCCGACGCTTAGTTCAGGATGTTCGTGAATGCCTTTCTCAATGATATCGGCCACATGTTTTAGAGCGGGTCCATATTGACCTGCGGAACCGGTTCAATCGTCAACCACAGTTGGTTATGGTGTCAACGGCCCCAACCCAATTTGTAGTGGCACAGTGCAGTATTATAGGATAGATCAGGGGCATATCCTAGATGATTCTTGGCGTCAGCAAGTCTGGTGATCGCATCCTCAAACTGCTCGCCCTTGAACGATAGACATGCGTCGGCGAATGCCGCGTCTAGAAAACCAGGTCGTCAAATCGGAATGACTACGATGCCTGCTGGGCGGTTGTCCCGATTTCGGACCTGGGTCTGATTTCGGAAGGTACTCGTCAATAAACGCCCGGCAGCCGACGACGTCGTCCTGCTCGTATTTGATCGCAACGGTGAGGAGAAGGATTTTGCGAGAAAATTGGGGATCGGTGACGAGATTGCAGATCCTGAGAGCTTGGTCGTACATTCCCGCTTTATATAACGATTGGGCGTAATACACTCGATACTCATCTATTCCCTGATGGTGTTTTACAAGTTCCTCATACGTGTTGGCAGCTGCCCCGAAATCCTAGCGCCAACTGTTTAGCGACGCCGGATGGACAGGCTCCAGCACGTCGTCTGACCTGTATGAAATAGTAGCAATATCCCAGCAAGGATAAACATGCTCGTGATTTCGGGTATTCCTGTAGCTCGATCTGCAACAAGCGAATGGCCTCCGGCCATTGCCCGTCCCGGATCTTGCCGTATATCAGCGCGGTCTCGTTCTGCTCCGACAGCTTCTTCTGCATTCCTCCATGTGCGTTCAACGCTGTCTGTGGCCGCGCCATGGTCAATCGGTAGTTTTCTCTTGCTCGAAAAGATGAAAAAACCCAATCCAATAACGGGCCGAGAACCAGTAATTGATTGTGCTGGCCCAAATTCCTGGCTCAAGTCTTATTTTTATCCTCGTCACACTACTCGTATAATCAATTGCCATGGCCCGATGGGTCGCAAAAGGCTTAGTTCAACGGGGAGGATCGACCACGAGGAATCGTACGCCGCAGTCAATCAGAATTCAAACCTTCCAGGGCAGTTCGCCTACGCGCGCGCCCACAAGCTACAGTTGGTTCGAGCCGGCATCATCACCGCCCAACTGAACGGGGACATCAATAAAGAGATATATGTCCAACTACCGGAAGGTTTCGGGAGACGAAACAAGGGCGCGTCTGCCAAAACTCAAAAAGGCTGTTTACGGCACCAAACAAGCCGGTTATTTGAGGTCGAAGATGTTTACCTGAGAGTTGGTGAAGCTCGGGTTCAACCAATCCCAGTCCGACCCCTGCGTTCTGTTCAAATCGACAGCGAAAGACAGCCGATCATTATTGGTATGAAGCCTTTTTGAGTTTCGCAAACGTGCCCTTGTTTCCTTTCCCGAAACCTTGAGGTAGTTGGGCAAATATCTCTTTACCCATGTCCCAGTTCAGCTGGGCGGCGATAATGTCGACCTGAAACAACTGGTGGGCAAGCGCGTAGGCGATGATTGCCCTGGAGGTTATCTTCATGACTGCGGCGTACGCTTCCTCGTAATCGATCCCTGTTGTTGAACCAAGCCTTGTGCTACCCATCGGGCCTTGAAGCGGACGATGGCACTGTTCTCATCACGTTTGATTGCGAAGACCCATCGGGTTTGAAGAATTTGTACGAGCGTGGGCTTGGGGCAGATCTGAAACGTCTGCTTGGAGATGCGTTGGTTAACTTTCTTCTGTGTGTTACTGTCAAACGTCTAAATGCGGTTTAGAACGGGCTGTACATGGCGTATCTACAGTAAACGAACGGGTTGGTGTAATTATTAATACAATGGTTTATGAATAGTCAACAGTATGCCTTGGGCGCTTGCTGGATTGAGGAGCATCGCCATCGGCTTCTAACCTGTCGCGGCAAGCTGATAGATCAGCGGCGCATTTCGATAGGATATTCTCCTCGAACGCGATCCGTTGCGTCAATAAGGTGATCAGATTCTGAGACCGACGTAACCGAGCTTCGAGGCGTGATCGATGGGCGTTGATGTGCCTGGCACCTGAGAGAGATGGATCTGCAAGAAAAGGGGCCGCTGTCGCAGCAATCAGAACATCGTCTAACGATTCGTTATCGTCGTGCTCAAGTGCTTTAATTAGAGATTTAAACAACGGCTGTTGATTATTAATTGAGACGTCGGCATCAGATTGGCCAATTAACGGCAATAACAACTTCGGTTCGAATATATTTCGTTTAAGCCATAGTTTTAAGGTCTTGGTCGTTTTGGCCTGAGTATCAGCATCGCAACGGTCCCTAATCTCGTCGACAATGTGCTTCAACAGCGGCGCGAACTCGTCGATGAACGGGTTCTTGGTTCGTTGAAAGGCGTGCAGAATATCGCTGAGTAGGTAGATAAAGGCGAGGCGTCTGCCCGGCTCGGATCTGGTGAACTCGTTCCACCATATTTTCGTCAACATTCGACAGTTGCCAGAATGGAATTGTGCATATTTCGACAGGGCTAACACAAACAAACATAATAAGATCAATGTAGAATAAGAGCCATGATATTAATAAAATTTCAACAATGTTGTTTCTATTGTGAGAACGGCGTCATCGAAATGACAGAAAGAATTCATTATTTATCAGCTCAACGTAAATCACGAACAAATTCGCAGATCACCCCTCCTTTTCAGTCCAGGGCCAGAGTTAATGAAATCAATTGAAAACCGAGTTTTGAGGCAATTTTGGAACTTTGCCTGCGATGGGGATGGAAAAACGGATTCCACAGGAATATATATTCATAGATAAATAACTGCTCACTCTCGATACTGGTTTGTGACACGGTCAATTGGCCCAGAGTATGCTTGAAATTCTCAGCTACTGATCCCGCCATTCGCGGACGGCTTTCCGTGCTGCTAATAATAAATCTGACACGTTGCCCAATGCCGAGACGTCCAGGGACTCTCCCAGCCAGATTGTGATGATGTAACGGGCAACTCCAGTCCACTGTCCAGTGTTGCAAACTCCGCGACCGCCGGACACCCGGTGCATTTCACTGTGGCCGTGGCCCTATGCTCACAGCAGCGATACGAGAGCGTCTACGAGCGAGCATTCTGAAGAATGCGTTGGAAAATGCTGATATGAAAAAGAGTTGCGCAAAGACAAATCGTTTTCTGTGATGTTTGCATCTGGCGAGTTGTTTCCCGAATCAAATTTTGGGTGTGAGGCGCGTTTTGAAGTGAACACAAGGCCAAAACCTGTTTCGGCCATGAATCATGTGCATTACTGCCGGCCTCCCTTATCCGGTTCCGTCCGGCCTCCAAATTTCGCATTGAATTATCCGAGCTTGCCCGTCCTGTTAGTGTTCGGTCTCGTCCGAACTACATTTTCCGGTTGTGCCCGTCCTCCCGTGTCTGTCGCACCGATTCTGCCGCCAGAGGCGTTTGGCATCCGCCTGGTAAAGAGGAGGGTAATGTCATGATTCACTGCATGACTCTCAACCGAAGCATGTTCCAGAATCGTTTACTAAAATAAACCATTCAGAAATATTGCTTCTTGTTCCAACAACTAGTTCGCCTGTCGGCCCTAGCACACTCCTCCATCAATCCCTGACATTATATATTTCTGAATCCTAGTTTTGATAGATTATAGTGTACTAAAGAATTTATAGAAGTAATTTCGTATCACCTGTTTTATTCAGATGATACTAATACAGTATCGCCGTGTGGCTGGGCTTAGTTAACTCACTCAATTGCTTTGGCACGTGAGTCACTTCCCATCCTGGTCCATATGTGACATTCCCCTGAGGGGGTGCGTCAAGCGGTACTACCCTTAGCCGGCTACGATGCTGTCGGAACTTGATTGTCGGCAGCGCCTTACGTCGGTGTCTTCTGATGCCCTAAGTTGGCAGTCACTTTCTAAGTGACTACTCAGTTGTGGGAACGGGGCCAATAAGGTCCTAATCTTATGGTCGTCAACATTGAATGATTCCGGGTTTGGTTTGATTAAACGTTCGCCCTTCAGGTTTGCGGCTTGTGCAGCACTGATTGTGACGCCATGTATTTTATACGTCTGTCGGCGCGTTTTACGTAGGCGTCGTGGTTTCCAACTGATGTGTCCATAGTGAGCGCGGCTTCGACTGTTAATCTGATAGATTATAGTGTACTGAAGAATTTATAGAAGTAATTTCGTATCACCTGTTTTATTCAGATGATACTAATACCGCCGTCTGGCAGTACAATCGCAAGATTGAAACTTAAAGGAATTGACTGGGATTAGTTAACTCACTCAATTGCTTTGGCACGTGAGTCACTTTCCTCTGGTCCTTTCCTGGACGTGCCCGCTCCATATGTGACAAGTTTGAAACAAGACACCCGAACTAGTTCCTCTTTGCTTCGCCTGTATCAATACACACGTGATTATATCAGCTGGTCTGGTTCGTCCCTAACAGTGTCATCATCCCTCTCCACCACCATCGCCTCAAATGCAACTCGCCCTCGAATACCTCCTCTTCCTCATCGATAAATCGGCTGATATAATCACGTACAAGGGCCCAGTTTGCTAGTTAACGCCGTCGTTTGCCGATCGATTTACCAATTGTTCTTACTTGTTGCCGCATGCTACTAGGTAGTCGCTTTCAAAATTTTGAGCAGTTAACGTTGGCAAGGGACGTTTACTCAACAGGGAGTATATCATACAAGTTTGATCCCTTCTACTGTCGGTAGAATCGATGACTTCTAAACGCAGATTGTCTTGATTTTATTATTGGCTTTGATAAGGAGTGATCATATAATTGGAGAATGCCAGTAAACGTTCTGGACCTCTTACTTCCTCATCCAATAGCGGCATCGTTGTTACATTGAAATCCTCGTACAAATCGGCGATCTGATCGCGATATTTTTTCTGCATTTTCACTCGAGAATTACATTTCGAGCAATTTTCTCCAGATGATGGAAACAAGACCTAACAAGATTGCTTAAAACGATGCACATCCAAGGCAAATCACCAACCTGATTGACGATGATATTGTGGGTATCTATGCCGAACTTGGCTAACTCTTGAACCAAACGCTCGGTCTCGAACAACGATAAAAATTCGGGAATGCAGACGCATACGAAAGTTGTCAAATCATCACTTTTGAACTGCGTGTTGACTTTTTCAATAATCGCTTTGTTGATTTCCAGTTTTGACCTTCAACAACACCCCATTAGACATCGTATGAGTGGACCGGACTGGTAATCATTACAGAATCTGGTCTTCCGATATATTTCCAGCACCCATCATGCCCGAGAGTTGAGAGAATATACCAGAAAACCGGTCTTTTAGGGACATCACCTTACTAAGGGCTTTTTCGATGATCGATGGGAAAGCCAGCAATCTTAATGTATGACCTGGTTGACGACGTTAATTAATTGCAGGCGACGATATAGCGATGAATGATTAATCAAAACCAGTAGGTGCGGTGTCAAATACGATGACGCTGTAAGACATCGATTGAACTTGTTTCATCAATTCAGCAAATGACATTGCCTCATCAATCCCTGGGACCGAAGAGATTCTATGGAAACAATTATAAGTATCGAGTCGCGTCCTTGACGAATCGTGATATGTCACATGTCAGAGATTAAGCTCATGGTGGAATTGTTCATTCCCAGAGCGTCAGCGTCATCTAACTCAAACGTGGGATCGATTTCCATAGCGAATAAGTTATTGAACCCAATTACTGGAGTCACCTTCACAAAACAGAATGATGAGACAAACTCGAAGAAACCCTTTCAAATTACTGACTTCCTTAGAAAATTGTTGCCCAAAAGCGTCACTAAGATTATGCGCTGGATCCGTTGAGATGATCAGTACACTTTCTCTAGTTTTGCTCAGCTGAACAGCCAACGCGCACGAACTCGTTGTTTTGCCGACACCACCTTTGCCTCCGACGAAAATCCATTTCAGAGATTGCTACGTAAAATCCGACGCCATCATCAACATAAACATTCAAAATAAAATTGCCTAGGCGGAAGCACCTGCTCAATGATGTTTTTCAAGGATGGCTCCAAAGGTTCATCCATCAGGGTTTCAATAACGAGCTCCTTCGACCTCTATGGCAAACTGCGTCGTTAACTTTGCGCGGACACTCTTTTACTGAGTTGGTCAAGATCGGTTTTATTTGTTGTTCTCCGCCACCAGACGGGGCGAATTATTTCAGAAAGTATTGCGCTTCTGATTATAAAAGACATGACTGATATGGGAAGACGAATCCAAAAGGTCAGTTTATGCCCGAAAAGAACGCGAACTGGAACTTGAGCAACAAAAGTTGCAACATTCGTCCAAACTTGATTGCAGTCGGGGTAGAGTCTTGAGAATGTTCAATCAATCATATTTGCTTTTTTGTAATCTTGGCGACGCGTTCCGACGAATGTTGCAACTTTTGTTGCTCAAGTTCCAGTTTTCGTTCTTTCACCGAGCAGCAGCACAGTTTCGTTCATTGAGAGGAGCCCATCTCAAAGTATCGACAGAGATTTACACTCAGAATGTTTTATCAAACTCCAAAATGCCAAATTGGCCATTGAGAATATAATTTGTCACAGGGAGGCCCCACCAGAGAGGTTCCGCACAGTTACCAGAGTTAGCCTCTCGATCAAGTTATCAACAACAAACCAATTTGTTAATGAAGACAGCTAGACATTCGTGGTGTTATCTATCACGCTCCCATGTGCGGATAGCCAAAATGGAAAGGGCTGCCCCTTGGCCCTTGATCACTCTTATAGACTCTTAATACAGACCCGTTTGTGTCCACGCACGCGTTCCAGTACTTAACAGAGTAATCCTCCATGATGGATATAGGGAGGGATAGTATGTAGTAACACGTGTGTTACTGACGATAACCCACTGACCTGTCGAGTCCCACCATCGTGGGAGATCTTGGTCTACTCACTCTCGTATCCTCACTAACTTTGTGATCCGACGCTGTTCGCCAGGGCGAGTCAACGGCTGTGGATGTCTGATACCCGGAGAGAACTCTGAACAGGGATTGGATTTTCTATCATGGCGACTGATGCCAGCACAGAAGAGGTATCTGCTGATCAACTCATCGTTCGTCTTCATAACAAAAGGTTCAATACAGATTAGAACCTGCATAAATCAACTGTTTCGCGTGGACGATGTATATCGGAACTGCTTCGCGCGGTCCGGTGTGTTTGTCCCCGAATTTCAAGCCTCAGATACTCCCAAACTCATAGCCCAGTGTTCATCTTCCCCCAAAAATCCAAGTGAGGATTGCTGCTCTGCTGTTTACAAGGCTGCCGCGTGTCAAACTGGAGGTATTCGATCCTGTGATAACTCAACACTCAGCGACTACCAACTAATGCATAGGGAGTCCAAAATCTGTAGCATGCAAGGCAATGATTGACGAAGTAGTTTGGGACACGTATGACTGTCCATCCCTTCCTGCTTCAGATATCGTTGCCGTTTGTGTTGGTACATTTCTTCTGGCATTCATCTTATGGGTTAGATTCACCGCAAGATCTCACGGGTCGCTGCTGTGGGTTAGGCAGCTTTGGGGCTTGCTTGTAAAGAACTGGTATGATATACGGAATCCATTATCTGCCGATTACGCGTATAATACTCAACTTCAGGAGCCTGGCAAGGCGGCGAATAGATCGACAAGTTAAGGCGATAGTAATTGCACTTTCGCTATTAGGAATGGTGGTTGCGTTGATTTCTTTAACAGGAGAGGCTACCCAGTAAGTTGTCCCTCAACCAATGATCGCTGACGTCTAAAGCTGAAAATTTAGAACGGTCGGATTCCAAGTGAATAATACTGGACTGTCGCTGTCGCTAAGCTTCACAACACCCGATACAATGCGAACAATTTTATTGGAAAATCTGCGAGTTGTAGCTGGTCTTTTGTTTATTATTGCGTTTACATACCCTATTGCTCAAGTTATATTAAGCATTGTTCAAGAGAAGGAATTAATGATTCGCGAAGCAATGAGGGTCACCGGATTATATGATGGAGTTCTGACTTTGTCATGGTGACCTGCAATCATGCCAAACGCGCTTTGCTTTATTAATCGTGAAAATTAGGTCCCTTTCATTTGCAGTATCATTCATTCCAGTTTGTCTCGCTCTCGCTTTTATCACCCATTATGGAGGGATTTTTCCGAATTTCAGGGTGGCGATCTTGATCCTGTTCTTCTGGGCGTTCAGCGTGGCGAGTATTTCTTTTTGTATTGCCCTATCAGTATTCTTTAGCAATACTAGGCCAGCTGTTATATCCATACTTGTAGCAACATTCGTTGCCAGCTTCGTTTCGTTTACCTTACCTAACACTCCGCTCTCCCAAGGTCACTTTGTTGTTTGCGCCACTATCGTCAATTTTAGTCGTTTTTTTAGGGTATACGTGCCTAATCGCCCCCGCATGTCTTGGAGTTGGTGTTTTCAACGCGTTGGCGAATTCAGTGTACGGTTCGGGGTTTCGTGCGGCTTACATGGGATTCAAGGACAAGGATCAAATGTTATCCCTTCCGGCCATGACCGCTCTGATGCTCTTTGATGCTTTAATCTATATAATTATTGTAATGTTGTACTACACCGTTATATGCTGTTCACTGATGGACAGCAGGCATGGTATCTAGAAAATGTTCTTCCGAAGAAAATAGGACGAAGGTTGCCTTGGCATTTTCCTTTCCACAAGTCGTTTTGGACTGGGCGCGTTCCTCCAAAAAAAACAGCTGAGGTAGTCCCTGTATTGGTATTTCATCAAGCGGTAATTCTAGTACAGGAATCTGATTTTGCTTCTGTTGCGGAGCCAGAAAGTCAGACTTCTGTCGAAGACGTCGAGTTTGAACAAAAGCAGCTCGCTAGGCGCGACCGGTAAGGTGAAATACGAGGCCAAGCTTTAATAGCTCATTCCTGTTTGGATTTAGCTGCGTCAAAATCGAAAAACTTAGCCGTCATTTCATCATTCCAGGAATGAAGCACCAGCGCGTTGCTCTTGATTCTCTGACGCTGACACTTTACGAAGTATCTTCATGTTTAGTAATGTTCGCACTTTTGATCAACAACTGAAACTAGGGTCAAATAACAAGTTTACTCGGTCACAATGGTGCTGGTAAGGTAAAATTTACACTCTGCTTTGGCTCTGAAGCACTCTGAAGTTTCTCTCAGACGACGCTAATCAGGACTTTATGTGGCCTGATACAACCTACGTCTGGGGACGCAAAAGTAGGCTCGCCTTATTTGTATTTTAAATTGACTAAGGTCGCTCAAATTCTTTAGGTCTACGGGAACTCATTGGTTCACAACATGCAAAACATCCGGCAATCTCTAGGAATGTGCCCTCAATATGATATACTTTTTGAGGATCTTACGTGCTATGAAAACCTTCGTATGTGGAAATTTCAGACATAATTAGTTCGGCCGCTTATGCGAAGCTAGGCCTGTTTTCTACCTTGAAAGGATCCAGGCTTATCGAGATAGACTTTGAAATAAAACGCTACATTTCGGAGCTAGGCATGCAAGATAAATTACATCAGAAGGTCAAGACGCTCTCAGGAGGGCAAAAAAGAAAACTCTGTGTTGCAATAGCATTTGTGAGTTCTATTTGTGATAGTTGAGTCTACATCCAATGTGATATTTTAGATCGGGAATTCTCGAGTCGTTTTCTTAGATGAGCCAACTTCAGGTGAATCAATTTGTGCTATCGCGAGGAACCCCCTTCTAACCGAATTCTGTCAGGAATGGACCCATACAGCCGACGATGCACTTGGGATGTATTACTAAAGAATCGCAAAGGCCGGGTTATCGTATTGACGACAGTACGTAAACCGTTTGTTAATTATGCACTCCTCATACTTATTTATTTAGCATTTTATGGACGAAGCTGAAGTCTTAGGTCGGATTTTTCGTCCAACAATTGGAGCCTGACTAATATTTTTATTATGCAGGTGACCGTGTTGCCATTCTTTCAGATGGGCGGTTGCGCTGCGCTGGTACACCATTATTTTTGAAAACCAAGTTCGGCGAAGGCTATACATTGACGGTGACACTCAAAGAAGACGAGATTACCTCCGGTCCATCACACGACGCGTTACTTCCATCGCAAGAGCTGATAAAATCTTCTGTATATCGTATCATGTCAGCTTCACATATATTTCCCCTAATCGATCGAGAACTTAGGTTCCAGATTCTACAATTCTCTCAAAAAATGCGACAACCATCACTGCTCGTTTACCGTTCCATCAACTTTCATTTTTTGGAGTTCTGTTCAAAAGATTGGAAACGATCAGCAACACTGTGGATTTTGGAGTAGAGAGTTGTACTCTTGAGCATGTACAAAGTCGCGTTGCTCAGTCATAATTGAGCTGACCTCAGAACGATCTGCTCTAGGTTTTCCTAACGGTTGCAAAAAATCGAGATGATGCAGGAACGTATATGAGATCTTCGTCAGCTGTTGATTTAAATGTTGTCGATATGTCCGTAAATCAATCAGCCGACGTTTTGTTGCATCAGGATGTACGTTCAGGTAAATCATTTTCAAGATTAAGATCATCAGTGGTATATGTTGAGGTGATGTCAGGAATCGGCAGCAACTCGGCCTTTGGAGAAGTACTCGCAGCAATGGTCATAAAACGATGGTGGCTCACAAAGCGCGATCGTAGACAATTTCTACTGCTAGTTCTCTTTCCCATCGTGTTCCTGTTTTTACCTGTTATATTGCCTGATATATCTGTAAGATTTGAAGTATCTAATCTTGTGATTCTGATCACGGGTTAGGTTGTGCCATTTGTGGAGAAAGGCGCGCATGTTTATCCTAAACCAGGGCCTGCTGAATGCAATCCGCGTCTTGCGTTTGATCGCAGTCAATCCTGTGGCAATACTGTTGATAACTCCATTGGGGTTGGTATTTATTTCGAAAATCTCGATAAGCATACACAAACCATGACCTATGCCCTATATCAGGATTGCTTCAATTCTGCTGGGATACAAGACAAACCCCAATATTTGGATCAGTCGTTTTTGAAAACAGTGGAATCGTGCAGTCAGGACCTTCGTGGATGGGGATATTGCTCTTTGATCCCTTGGATATGCAACGTCGTAAGCGTCGTAATGGCTGTCGTGAATTCAAGGTTCAATTTGTCTTGGTAGAACGAATGCTGTGACTATACCAATTTCCGATCTCTCGTATATCCATGTCAAACAAATATTGCCCTAAATGGCGGAGCGAACCACTGGGATTCGAACGTACAGCTCAAACATTGTTTTTTGTTGCATAATTTCGCTGACTTATGCAATTTCTCCAGGTATATTGCCCTAACCGAATCCTTTCTACGATCACAGGTGCTGTTAACGCATTTGTCAAATCTTTATCCATCCTATTAGCGTTCTTGTTCGGTCCATCAGGTACAATTTTGTCAAAAATAAATGAATTGCTGATATGAATGTTTTACAGTTGTTATCGCTCATGCAGTAATGGAAACAGAGTCTTTACATAATACAAAATTCCAGCAACTCGTGAGTGGTGTGAGGAAAATTACTTACTGGGCAGGTGCAACAATATGGGACCTTTCCACAATTTTTGGTAAAAACGTGCTATGGTTCGCATATTTTCAAAACTCATGACAATTGCTTCTCAGTCACTGTGGCATCTGCATGTGTTATTATCGCATATTGTAAGCAGGCCCATTTACTACTCGCTTTGGTCATTCTAACGCTGGCTTTCAAGATTCCGGTCCATTAGGCTCTTATTTTGATGGATATTACGTCACTGTTGCTTTGATGGCCGCGTATGCATTCGCTGTGATACCTTTCACGTATTGGCTCTCGTTTAAGTTCGATTCAGCTCCACGAGCTCTGTCAATGTTATTGGTGTTCAACATTGCGACTGGAGCCGGCTTAGGTTGTCGCTCAATCATTCTTGAAATTGAATCAGGACTGAACTTGCTCTCTAGGAATTATTGCATATATTATGAAGTCATTCGCTATCACGATTCCTGGTTGGGGTCTTTCCAGTTGTGCAGTTGGACACAATTGAGACGTTTGCTCTAGGCCAGCAAGATTTCACTACAGTCGATGCATATAACTTTTCGAGATATGGTTTACTTATATTCCCCGCCTTTAATTTAATGGATGGCCTGCTTCGAATTCAGCTCAATGTACAGTTTTTTTCATTTTTTGTGCAGTAATGCCTATTGAATCTGTCGTTTAGACTCTTCAAGTTTGCTTTCAAAAGTATGATTGGGAATTGTGCAATGCTGCTGGAACGATGAGCAACGCCTTCCAACTGTTAAGTCTTAATTTTGTCTATCTCGGTATATGCGCAAATCGTACAGGTGTTGATATTTACGAATTATTCAGTTCTTACGTTTCTTCTGTCGTTCATTGGACTCTTTTGGAACGAAAGCCACCAAACGGCTTCACATGAAAACACAAAATGTATGAAACTGTAACTTTAAATCTGTTCGTTCCCTGATTTGTTTAGGGTGCTTTTCATTGAGATCATCAATCTCTGCATCATTGAACTCAGTGAAAGAGGGTATTTTTCGCACCCGAAGCACGTCGAACTTCATTGAAGATCAGGTAAGAAGCGCTTATCGTCTTTGCTTTTATAATGTTATTCGCCAATCAGGACGTTGTTGTGGAGCGGTTGCGGATGCAACAAAACACTGATCCCGAAGCGTATCCGTTAGAAATCTTAGGAATGTCCAAAGTCTACCAAACAGGGAAGGTGGCGCTTCATGAACTTTGGCTGGGCGTATCGAGAGGAGAATGCTTTGGGTATTTGGGAGTCAATGGAGCTGGAAAAACCACCACTCTCAAATGTGTAACTGGATTTCAAATACCGACAAAAGGAACTGCTCGCATTGCAGGAAATGATATTCAATTGGATGTTTATTCTGCAAGGTGCGATATTCGCTGTGCTTCAGGTAAGCAATCGACATCTGATTATGCTACAGGAAACATGCAGGGTATTGTCCCCAGTTCGATGCGCTGTTTGATGTGCTTACTGTGGAAGAACATTTGAAGTAATTCTGTTTTGCGTGCACAATTTGTAGCTCAATTTCGCGATATAGGATGTATTGCAGGATCCGGGGAGTGCGGCCTACATGTGTGGCGGATTCCATCGCAGCCATGCAACTTCATCTTTATAAAGATGTCCCAACTCAATATCTTTCCGGTGGCAACAAAAGGAAATTATCCGCAGCAATTGCCATGATTGGGCAACCCCCTGTCATTTTTCTCGGTACGATTGCATAATTGAACGTGTAGATGAAAAGTGAACCTATCTGTCAATATCTCAATTATTTGAAGCTGTTGGCTAATTTTCGTTTAGATGAGCCCTCGACTGGAATGGATCCTCATGCTAAAAGATTTCTTTGGAGTTCGATTTTAGATACAGTTCAATCGACAAAAGCCGCCCTTGTCTTAACAACGGTATTTACGGAAGTAGCGCATAGTATGACCTAATCGTGAAATGACGATAGCATTCAATGGAAGAATGTGAGGCTCTTTGCTCACGGGTTGCAATACTCATCGACGGTCGTCTGAAATGTTTAGGGTCAATTCAGCATCTAAAGACGAAGTATTTTCTAATTGTACTAGTTTTTACTACTGAGATCAGCTGAGCGCTTGTGCTCAGGTTCGGCGGTGGATATACCATTGAAGTTCGGAGCAAAGCGATGGATGTTCAAACATTATTAATGACGTGCAACCTGAACGATTTTGAATCATTGACTGCAAGCAATCTGGGCTCCCTGTGCCTTCGTTTGGGTGATGCGCAAATCGAGGATAAGGTCTTATCCTCGTTATTCGGGCCGAGGTTAAAGACAGGACAGCTTATTCCGGCGAAGGTAAAATAACGAACAATTCAACCATTCATTGTTGTCAATGCATTTTAGGAATTCCTAACATGGTGGAGCCAAGAGCTGGTGTGCGATAAAATCATGAAGGTCCTCTTCCAGGCATGGCCAACGGTTACTCTCAAAGGCAAGCATGGACTACATATAGGATTCGAAGTACGCCTATTTTGATACTGTTTGTACACATGTTTGACTTAATTTCGCCACAGATTATCGACCCGTCGCTACTGTTGTCGGATCTTTTCTCAGTAATGGAATCTGTTGAAGGCATTGAATATTACTCGATATCTCAGACGTCCTTGGAAGAAATTTTTAGCATGTTTGCTCTCCAGCAAGCCTCATTGCATATATAAACTATTCATTGTTAACACAACCTATTGCAGTAAGTGGTGATTGGCTTCGAAGTTGACCTCGAACATTCCGGAACATGTCTCGAACAACCGATATTCCAGATTAACATTGTTTAATAACATTAACCCACTGTGATTACGTCTCGGCCAGAGTGATTTTGTATTTCATACCTCATGATGAAAGGTGCTGAGATCATTGTAATCGTCTGTGCAGTATTTGCCGCACCGGCTTTGGCTTTTTCCAACGGAACCATCTTACCCTCATACTTCTGTAATCCTGGTGATGGGCTGCCGACCTCTCTGGGTGACGTCTTGAAGAGCACAAATATCACGCAACCAGTCGAGTCGTTGATCATCGCTGGTCTTCACAACTCTAAGGATATTCTCTCTAGAAAGAACCTTGCTCAAATATCGCTTCATGCGCCAATTTCCGGGAAAGAGGTGAAGGAAATTGTAGCTGGATGCAGATACCGAGTCGTCGCAAGATCAACAGATAATACTACGCTTGAAGGCCTGATTATCTGGGGCGAATCAGCTCCCAGAAATAAGGTATTAGGAACATTAAATTCGCTCTATAACAAGAGCTGAAATGGGGTTCCAAAAGGTCGGCAAATTCATCCAAACTGGAGAGTTAATGACCATTTGGCCAGCTTGCGGTGCAGGAGGTGTTGGGTAAGGCAACTGAAGGTATTTGTTGGTCTATCCTCTTATTGAGTATTAGGGCTGTCCATACTACTGCCATTGAGAACCTGACGTACAGCAGCCTGATCTGGCAGGCACCACGTATCGCCACTACGCAACCAAGCCGACATGGTTCAAGCGTTAGCGTTAAGCGAAGCTCTGCCAGTAAACATCTCAACGCAAGCACCGCACAAACTGGGAAATCAAGCACCGGTCGTCACAACTCAAGCATTGCTGGCAGCTCAAGCTCCGCTGGTCATCCTCACAACTCAAGCATTGCTGGCAACTCAAGCACCGCTGGTCAGCCTCGCAACTCAAGCGTATTTGTCGGTACCGAATCTATTTCGACTGCACCGAGCTCTGTCATTGAAAACCACACATTGCGGCTCAAGATTGCAGTTAGCCCCAAGGAAGTCAACAAACCGACGACCGCACTCAGCACTGCAAACTCTGGAATGGCTAAACTGACCAAAAGTACTGTCGGGCAGAAAGCCACAAAATCTTCTGCGAAGGTCAGCGGCAAAGCCTCAATGAAAACTGCCATACCTGTCGCTCAAGTGAGCTTTCGTGGTGTCACTTGCACCGATGGAGGGTGAGTAATCACCTGGCCCAATAACAACAACGACGTCACTAACCCTTTTATTTTTGTAAGGTTTGGCCCTTGGGCAAACGCGCCAATCCCGCTCGTGAAGGGGGATGTATGCCCCATGTGAAAAAGCCCCATGTGAAAAGCAATTCGAATACGTGACGTGAGCAAACCATCAAAAGGACGCATAAGAAAAAAATAAACGCAAAACCGTTGAAAGACCCTACGCGGCAATCATAATAAAAAGAAATTCAAGCGCTATGAGGAATCAGTCGCCTAGCAACTCCAGCGGTCGGCTAGTTGTCAACACAGCTAAGAGCCAGCGACTCACTATTCAGCGAATGAATATAAGTAATTGTTAACAACTTGGCAATATATTTGGATGACTCTTGAATTATCGGTAGAACAGACTTTGTCAGATAGATGAGGGCTTTTTGCTAGAAGCAGGTAAATCTGCAAAATTTTTCCCAATAGCGTACATATTGTTGAGAGCAGCCTGCCTTTTCAGGACTTGTAGCTCTTTTAGACCCGATATATATAAGGTGAGAGATTCTTCAGCGGACGCCTCCCGGGAAGCGATGAACCGCTCCCTTGTACGACGAACAGAATACGATCGAAAATTATAGTCGTGAAATGTGTTTCCAGCCCGCATCAGCTGGCGATAGAGACATAGAACTGCCGAACGAGATGGCGCAGGAGGTGGCGTCATGAGCAAATGGCCGGCAAATCAACCAGGGTGGTTCGTGACAGATAATAAATCCTCAGGGGTCGCGCCGCACAGTGTCTGGTGTATACAGTGGCAGAGTGGAGAGTCATTATTTACTCGTTACCCCAGACTGTGTATCTCCCTTTTACACGCGTCGAAAACATCTTTTCGACCTGGCAGCAACCATCGCAAAACAGTACGGTCAGCATTGAAGAGTGTGATTTGTTTTTTGCCTCTTCTCTCGACGATAATATCTCCTGCTCCGAGAGCTTAGCGTCGGAGGATGATGACAATTTTGTAAGTTCTGAGCCAGATGACTGGCTTTGCCAAATCAATGAACTGTAGCTTCAAGTGTTTTGTAATGAACACCTGGTGCAGATACGCATTTGGAAAAGTGAGTGATGGGAGATCTTCCCAATTCCAACAACAAACAGAAACGAGTCAGAAAGGCGTTCAAGAGTGTTGTTCCGGATCTGTCGTGTCAACTACGGAGTAGTTTTATAGCGGATTGGTTTCGAAAGTAAAGCCAGCGGTATAGGTGAAGATGTGTAAACAAAGGTTTACAAGAGTTCTTGAGAGCTTCGAATCAGAATGATTTATTCAGAGGGACATAAAGTTGTCGTTACTGGACCGAGAGTACAGAGGGCTGTACTACAGTTGTACTACATAGATCAACAGTCGAATGTCGTCTAATGATGCAGAACGAGTTGGGAAGCTACAAACTATTGTGCCAACATTAACCAATGACAATTACTCCCTCTGTCCGGAAATGATTGATAGATTTGCGACATACGAAAAGATTAAGGCCGAAAATGAAAACCATTACTAAGTAAATGTGAAATGTGTTTATTAACATGTAGAACTATTCACTGTGATAATCTTGGACATTCATTTTTAATGACGAAGGTGTATCACACGATCGAAAAGTAGGATTTTGTTTATTATCTCGAAATCACCCGCCAGAAGGTCATTTCCAGAGATTTCAATAGGCCAGTTGCGCCATCGGATGCCAGGTGGTAAATCCTTTCTAACGCAGCAAGGTAGAAAGGAAACGGAGCAATATAAGCAAAGTTATTAGCAATCCAAGTGAATAAAAGCCTTGAGTTTTTCT
>OUQQ01000114.1:0-40405 GCA_900404475.1 Spongospora subterranea | reverse complement strand
CATTTGGGTGCCGAAGACCCTATTCCAGGTTGGTGATAATCCTGAGTGTGGTGGTTAAAACCCGACCGTGGGTGTAATATACCAAAATTAGGGTGGCCAGTTCTTTTTCTCGTTGGAAAAGACCCTGCCAGGACTTGTAGACTGGTTACACGAAAGCGAGAGGCCGATTGTCGCCAAGTCGGAACTCCGGCTCAGTATACACTATACAGTAAACTGCTATGTGGCTACTACTGTAGCTGCAGTCCAATACCCATGACCCATGGTGCGATAACCGATGAGAGTAATGACTGGGTGCGAGTGAGCCACGGCACTGGTCCGATCGCTAAAAATAGCAAGGCATATCACTCTAGGAGGAGGGAATGCGCGTTCGGACATCGTAGAGCCATTACTGAAACTGGGGCACATAACCACTTCATGCGCTCATGGATGCTAACAAGGATCTAGTTTGCTCATTCTGCCACAAACACTTCGAGGCCTCATCAAAGCTGTCCATCCACATGAGGTCTCACACTCAAGAGAAGCCATACCAGTGCGACCAGTGCGACCGCCGTTTCTCGGTTGAGTCGAATCTTAAACGTCATCAGCACACGGTCCATACAGTCCTTAGATTATTTGCCTGCTATCTCTGCGGTAAGACGTTCAACCAGAAATGCAATGTCAAGAGGCATGTTCGAGTGCATAAGGAGAAATGTGTTGACTTGGCGGCTGAGTGTGTTCTGGCTGATGCGAACCCACCATCACTCCCGTATCCAGACGTCGTAGTCCCAAGACCCGTCCGACCACAACCATCTCCCACCACTTGGCCATATCAGTATTCACCAAGCTCTCAAGCACCGGTCGTAACGTCGCCTTCATCTGACGACTATCTGCCCAGGATCACTCATACGCCATCACATGTACACAGAGTGCGTTCCTTATCCTACGCCTATTAGCGAATTTATCTTCTATTTAACTTCTATATTCAGTAAACATATACCTCATCTTTATTTGCTATGCACGGATTTCATGGTGAAATTGAATTGAGGTGTGTTAAGGCAAGACATTAACACACTTGACAAGGTCATTGCACATTTTTGAGGTTTCTCTCATCGAAACAGTGGTAAGGCCAAAATGAGTCTGCCCATACCTGGAGGCGGGCAGAAATACAATAAAATAATCACTAAAACTAAAAATAGAGTACCTTTTCCTTATTTGCTAAAAACCTTTAATGACGATCATGCCGGCGTCCTTTCGATACGTGTGTATACCAATGCTAGACGACGTCCGATATTTTTATTGCTTTAACTAATATTGATCTTGATACCCACCCGACCTCATCTAAAGAGTTGACTCATTTGATGAGATCACATGGTCATGGTCATCATACCATAATCAGATGAGTGATGATGATGGTGTTCGTGACCGATTACACAGCGTCCGGGGTGGGGTCGCCGTCACCCTTTCAAACGATCGCCAACAGAACATCCCCCCAGCCGATAACGGTTCAGCAACCTTTCAGCGCGGTCTAGAACTTATCTATCGCAACACCAAGGCGATTGTGGCATTAGAGCAGCGCACAGCAATGGATAGGACCAGTAATCCGCAAACCGGCCGACAACTGGACGCAATCATGACCAAGACGCGGACAGCGGCATTAAAGATGAAATTTTGGCTGGACAAAGAGGAAGGGAAGGTGTCGGCCATGGAACAAGCCAGCACAGCTGGAAATACTGTAGTCCAAATGAAGAGGAATCGCTTGAGAACCTATAGCACGAAATTCCAAGACGCGATGATTGAGTTCGGAAACGTCTCGGAGCATTTTCGGGATGTATTGAAAGGGCAGATTGAGAGGCAAGCGAGAATGGTCAAGTCGAATATTTCCGATGGCCAGATGAAAAAACTACTGTCTGGAAAAGAATCGGCGCCACAGATGTTCGAGGCGGCGGTGAACCGGAACGAGCAATTGGTCGATGTTGTGGACGAGATCGAGCATCATCAAGACGGAATGCACGCGATTCATGACGGAATCAAAGACCTTCAGGAGATGTTCGTCGATATGAAACTCTTGGTTGACGATCAGCAGGAGAATCTGAACATGATTGAAGGGAACGTTCTAGGGGCGGCTGAGCAGGCGCAAGCTGGTCGGGTGAATATGGATAAGGCTTTAGCTTATTCTCAACAGGCTCGTCGACGGAAATGCTACCTGTATTTGATCATATTAATCGTAATCGGTATCATCGCCGCTGTAATATTATCGCAAAAAGGGGTCCTGTAATGACGAATAATGTCGTTAAAAAGTGACGTCCTTGGAGTTTTTCAAAAGCAAGGCTGTGACCACTAAAATCAGAGGACCATGATGCTGTTTTTGAATAGTTTTGGATATACTGGGATATTGTATTGAATAATTTATAGAAAGAGTCTCATATAATCTGGCCGAAACAGTTAGGAAATTGCTCCAGGACCATTGGGTACCTGATCGGCATGAACTCGCCTGTGCGCCTTCAGAGTATCACGTCTGGCGAATGCCCTAGAGCACAGATCGCAATGGAACGGCCTCTCTCCTGTATGAACCTTTCGATGGCGTATCAGCTTGTCACGCCTGGCGAACGCTCGGCCACATTCATAACAGGCGTAAGGCTTTTCACCACTATGAACACGTTCATGGCGTTCAAGTTTATCGCGCCGGATGAACGATCGGTCACATGTCCTACATGAATATATCACCGCTACACCTTGATCAGCTCCATCATGATCAGATTCAGGAGTCATGATCATGCACTCAATTGAGCCTAGACCATAATTATATCATCAGGCACAATGATAAACGGGGGTAATGTACGGGCTGATATTACTGTAGCGATTTATCGACAAACAAACAGGGCAAATGCGGTTGGATAATCCCCTTAAACCCCCAGTCTAGAATTAGGTTGAGGGGGCCAGATCCCCCCCGGTCTCCATACGGATATTCGTGCGGTCAGAGATGGCCAAGGGCCATCGTTACATCTGCCCGGGGCCGCCCATTGCCATTAGAATACGTGTGTGGAAAAGGGATGTCTGTCCGGCTGAGCCTGAGTGGTAGCCAGTAGCCACCCCAACCACTCAATCGCAATGTGTGATGTACAGTACACGTACTGTAGAGTCATACGGCTTGTAGTGTATCTTGGGGACAGTCCCTCATCAATCGCAACGTGTGATGTACAGTAGTACACGTACTGTAGAGTCATACGGCTTGTAGTGTATCTTGGGGACAGTCCTGTGTACACACCCGGTCATCTGCCCGACCAAGGCGCCCTTGACCCATCGTACGGCTTGTAATCTTGGGGACAGTCCTGTGTACACACCCGGTCATCTGCCCGACCAAGGCGCCCTTGACCCATCGTACGGCTTGTAGTGTATCTTGGGGACAGTCCTGTGTACACACCCGGTCATCTGCCCGACCAAGGCGCCCTTGACCCATCGCCAAAATCGCCACAGGGAAGGATATCGACAATCTCACCAATCACCTCGTTTATATTCCCTTGTAAAGCCACATTAAAGTCTTTTTACAATATGTTTCGTTTTTGTTTGTAGTCACTTATTCGAGTTGTTGTCGTCGCTCTCATCCGAGTTGATCTGCGGTGCAGATTATTTCAGCGCGTCTCCAACCTGTTTATTTTCCTAGTTCCTGACCATTTTTGCTTGACGAAATGATCCGAAGGGTTATGGCCACTCAACTCTTTGATCGAACGGCTTACTCAATATCAGACGCAGCTTGGGGTTTAAGCAACACAGCTGTCGGATAGTGGGTCATCTCCAACCTGATCGCTTGAACATTCATCTGGGACGTGTTTAAAGATCGCTTCCTCCGGTGTTGTGCTGATAGAGTCGATCATATCTGGCTGAACACGAAAGGATCTAACACGTCCATCGTAGGGGATCACTCTTTAATTACACGACCTCATCATAAACACCGTTCTTTTGTTTCCCATAAAATCGACCACCTTCCATACAAAAGGAATAATTGGAATCTTCAATCATTGGGCGCTCATTATTCTCGAAGATATCAATTCATTGGTTCTGAACAGGGCGCGTGCCGTTTTGCCCCCTTTCACGGTTCCAAATTTCACTTTGGATTAATCGCAAATTTCCTGAACTGATGGAGTCCAAAGGCGTGAAAACGGCACCCTCGTCCCTGTTTGTTTATGGTTTGACTGAATCCATCCGCGAGCAGTATCGGATCGAAGGGCAGATCGGACAACCTGGCCAATATGGCATCGCCAGGAAAGCGATCAAATTATCAACGGGAAAGCCATACGCCGTCAAAATAATATCAAAAGCGCGGTTCCAGGTTGAATTTAGTCTTAATCATTCCTTGTTTCCGGAGAGTATTTCTTGCTTCTGTCTATTATATCATCAATTGTGTTATAGGACCGGTTCAGCAGATTCTAATGAACGGTTTAGCATATAGGGGATCGATCTCGCCATTTCGAGATGATGCGACAAGAGATCGATATCATGAAATCGTTGAACCACGACAACATTATCAAGCTGGAGGACGTGTTCGAAGACGGCCTGGACCTATATCTCGTCATGGAAATCTGCAATGGCGGCGAACTGTTTGATCGAATTGAAGCGCGTGGCAGCTTTTCGGAACGGGACGCCAGCTCCATTCTGCGTCAAATCGTTCAGGCGCTTCACTATCTCCATCAGCATAAGATTGCACATTTAGATCTTAAACCCGACAAGTATTTCATCAAAAGCTTCTTCATTATTTAACAACCTCCTTTCTCTTTGCTTTCTCATTTCGATCGTGCCTTCGGCCCGGTTTCGAACAAATCTGACTTGCCACTGACAACATCTACAGCTTTTTATTCAAATCTCCCGCTGAAGATTCGGTCCTAAAAGTAATTGATTTTGGCATGGCCACTTCCGTTCGTCCTCGAGAATATCTTCATAAGCTTTGTGGAACTCGTCAGTGTTCCAATGCTCCAATCTGTTCGGTTCGGTGACTGAATATTTCAGCGTATTATATCGCCCCTGAGGTTATCGACCGTCATTATAATGAAGGATGTGATATGTGGAGTGTTGGTGTGGTCATGTTTGTGATGTTGTTCGGATTCCCCCCGTTCTGGGTCGATCCCGCTCAGTAATCCCTCGTCTTTCTATCTGTTGTTGCCCTGTTGCCCCGGTTTCCCTGACCTGTTCCTTTTTGTCAGATACGGTTCACATGCTGATGAGGCCATATTCAAACTGGTTAGAATCTTGCGATCGCCCTGTTCTTTCTTGCGCCAACTGCGATTTGCTCTAGATCAAAAAAGGATTCACTCCAAAGACCAAACCTGGATTTGGGGCGTTCTTCCCTGCGTCAATTAAAGTAAGGGCCGTCGAGTCGAATCTATCACTGAGTTTCAAACATGGGGTTTGCATTCGCAGGTATCGGAATCGGCCAAAGATCTGATCGGAAAGCTGTTGTCGATCGACGTGGCAGAAAGACCAACGGCAGATGAAGCCTTAGATCATCCCTGGCTAAAAGGCGACACAGCTTCAGCAGATCCGATCGCTGATGGTGTCCTTAAATCCCTATTTACATTCCATAATAAGAACAAATTCCGAGCAGCGATTCTTGGCACCATGATCAACGACTTGCCAAAGGTCTTTCTCTTCTGGCTTTTTAACGACTGTCGATTTTTTTAGTGAATTTGGCGAGTTTCAGGAACAAATTCAGGAAATTAAGATTTTGTTCAAGAAATTGGATAAGAACGGTGACGGGACGTTGACCGTTAATGAGCTATCACAATGTTTATCGACCTATCCTAATCTGGATATTGCCGGGCTCATCAAGTGAGGAACGGAAATCGAGTGGATTCTATGGGTAATTCACCCATTGTGTGCTCTCGTAGGAGTATGGATTTAGATGGTGATGGGACAGTCAACTACGAGGAGCTGCTGAAAGCTGCCGTATTCAGGAAGATCGGGGCCAAAGAGGAGCGCCTATGGCGAGCGTTCCGGAAACTTGACGTGAACGGGGACGGATCCATCACGCTGACAGAGCTCAAGACCGCCCTCGGTTCGAATACGCAAGATCAAGTGGCGGAAGAGTTGATCAAGGAAGCCGATTTCAATCACGACGGCGTTATAGACTACTCGGAATTCTTAAAAATATTCGACAAACAGGTCAACGAATTACGGGAGAAATAATAAGAAACAAGCGAAATAGATTTGGAACGTGTTCATCCATTATACCCTGGCTGATAATCTTACTCATGCAAATACGAATTGCTGGTGCAGCGTTGGGATAGTGATTGGCTAGCGTTTAACGGGCATGTGTTTAACGTGCTTGGTACCGACGGAGAATACGCGCCCAGCTGGTTTACGAATTGTAATCGGGGGAGCTTTCATTTTGTTCTTCTTCTTTCTAATGCGAGCCGACGACCTTGTGCCACGGTTCAACTGCCCTGGGGCTAGTTCGCCAAGAGGTGCTCGCTTGGTCGCTGCCGTCTTCGGCATACCTAATTGATTCTCGTAAATGAAGATATCGGACGGTTGTGGTCTAATCGGACTAATTGGGTGGTCAAAACGAATTCTACAACGATGGACACAGTTGCTCAACGTGGCTTATGTGATTCGAACCTAATTTAGTCATTAAATTAACTTATCCGGTGCTGCCAAGCCTGTCAATACAACCACTGATCATGGACGTCCATTCTTTCAAACTCGATGGATCTTCGGCCTTGAATACGTAAACGTCAGGCGATGAACTTACAGAAAAAAATGACCGGTTTGGAATGCTCAATGTGAAAGAACACGGTTCAGTCTCTTCAGTGTTTTTAACTTCCGCTCCCTGCAAAGACAACCGGAATACAGGAGAATCGTCCTAAACCTCGAATACTTGAGCTATTGCCATGCCACGTGCATGTGCAGTTGAATTTTTGTACCTCGCGTTTGTCGAAAAAATGTAAAAACCCAGCTAAAGTTAAGACAGCGTGACCTAATTTATAGTTTGATTTCACCTAGAAAAGATCAATTTCCGTTCGATTGATACTGAATAACGTACAATTTTGCCTTGACGAGAAAGTAAGCCCTTATGCTGGACATGTGATCTCAAGCGCTCCACAATGAGCATGTCTCCTAAAGGAATAATGAAAAGTGTTCTCAAAGCCCGTCGCAAAAAACTGCTGAAACCTTCGCTTTTCGGTTCAAAATCAAACACTATTTTGCCCCGATCGTCAGCGCACAATTCTTTGGCAGTCATAAGGAACATATTCACATCCTGTTCTCGGTCGATTGATTTGACAGCGGTGAGGGACTCATCAAGAAGATTAAGTTTGCTAACTAGCATACTTTTCTCTCTGCCGAAAGGTTACAATCGCTACATCAAGCTGAATTTAGGGCATTACGCTAAAAGATAGTCCAGTAAAATATCCTTGATAACATTTATCCGCCGGCCGTCATTCAGATGCACTTCTTCGAAAATTTTCTTCATGGCGCGACTATGTTAAAATAATCAGCTAACTGCATCGTAACCTTGGCTGATTCACCTGTATGTAGTCTGCCCATTCCGATAGACTGATAGGTCATGAAGGTATCTGGATACGGCAAATGAAACAAACGATTTCTCATTCACAGTTGCAAATACTTTCTTGCAAGTAGATAGGGATCCTTTGATGTTGGCGTCGTTTTTCCTTCGGTTTCCGAGAGCAGATTATCGCGCATAGCATGCTCATAATTATTCCATGAGTTAAGCATAGTCGTGCGTTCGTTTAAGAGCTAAATATCACCATATCAACAAAGCGGACACGAATTGTCCAAGCCAGGAAGGCTTACAGTTTCGTTGTGTCTATCAGCCGCGGAGCGAAGCTCATCGGACCGACGTTGTAAATCCTGGGATAAATCTCGCGCCTTTTTGACACTTTGCGCAAAGACTATCCGAGAATGTTATTGCAAGACCGTTTTTGGAATAACAGTAGGCAACCTCCTGATTGGCATTCCGCAAACTGCTCCTGTCCGCTCTTTGTCAGCTGTTCTAAACATATTGTTGCTCGACGAAGAGTCCCCAATTCACCTTCCCTGAAAAGCGATGAGCCATGACAATCAAATGGCGTTCAGATTAACAAACTCAACCCGAACGTGACGTCGGTGGGGTCCTCCGCAAACAAGCCCGAAAGCCTCTTACAGCGATTGGTCAAATAATGGGCTAGATCATTCGACGTTCTCTTGGAATTCAGGATTCTGTTGTATATAGCCTTGAACGCCTGAGACTGACTTCAAAGAGCGTCATTCAACAGCAATAAGGAAACTCTCAAGAACGGAACCTTCTGTAAAGCCTCTCATCGTCGGCTTTAGTTGACTCGAACGTCAAACTTTGTGCTGTAAGCATTTCCTTCTTTGCCAATAATTCAGCACTACGCTTCGGCTTGGTTCGCCCTCCTTTGACTTCATCGGCGGAAAATACCTCAACGGCTGGTTCATTCGAATCAGGAGCCGGTATCTGCTCTTGAACTGCCATTGAATAGTGCAGATCCTTATCTGGATCCGCATCTGTTCCGAGACTCGTCTCCTTCTCCGACTCCATTATCGATTAATGATATTGAGCCTGTACCAGCTCTACTACTAAAGTGTGATAGTGCATAAGGGGGCCGCTCTCGTCACCCTGAACATGACACCCACAGTCACAATATCATGACACCCAGTCACCACCCTTAGTCAACCCCTGTAGTACATCTGCCCACCCAACCAGGGTCAACCTAACGTCCCCACCTGGTATCGCCATGTGCTTTACCTGGTGTGATCGCGCCTCATCAGCTCGTCCACTTCTCATTCGGTTCCACATACAATACAGAACATTGGGGCAGGCTTTTCCATGTTGGCTAAGCTGTAGATGGAAAAGCGTTGAACGCCGTTTCACCTCACAGTCCATCAATTTGGACGCCACAATTGATGCCATCAAAATATGTCAAAAACACCCTAGCAGCAATCATTTCCGAGACCATCCCATTATCAATCAACGACATGTATACCCATATCGGACCGATTTCAAATCTGTCTGTAGTCATTCTTTTTGTTTAAACCATCATGTTGCGGTCATTCGCAAGGTGTCTAACGGGTTCTGAAGTCGGAACATGACAAAAAACAGATCGTTCTTTGTGAGGGATTTTCATCACAGAGCGCTACTGTTGGTTCTCCCCGATAAATGTGGTGTGATCATGTTCGGATACAGTTATTAGAACTGCGATAGCGGTTCGATGATTCCAAATGAGAAATCGCCTGCTGCAACACGTTTGGTCCACTTCTGTCTACATTGTCTAGTTACGTTATTGTTTATTTGAAGGCGGTCGTCGATCATTGATCAATTCGAAGAGACGAGCGATTGGGCAGACTGATGATGGATATAATGTGTGAGCAATATTGGCTAATGCCCGATCAAACCCGTCCAGATTGAGGGTTGGCGAATAGGGATTCCGAGCTCGTATAAAGGCCAATTCAGCCTGAGCTGTACTGAGCTGGGAGTTGTCACCCAGAACGTAAATCGACCGCAATAAACGCAAAAAATGGGAATTGCTAATACGAGAACAAGGACGTGATCCGATTCCCCGACAACATTCATTAAACAGACCGATAACTCGATCAGAAACTAAACCGAAAATGTTTCAGCAATCATCGTTTCGGAATTTCCGATACCGGACCGGGCAGAACCTGATAAGAGCAATTCGGGGGAGATCAGCTCCCCATCTCTGTCTAGATATTCCCTCATTGACCAGCTCAGATCATGGCTAGGCTGTTGTTGCTCTTCACCTATTGTCGCTGCCAATACCCGTCTACACGATGCCGTCGTTGGCTTGGCGAACGACGGCGGTTTACGGATCGCTGTGGCGTTAGGTGACTTCATTGCAATTACGTACTGATGATTTCTTATTGAGATATTTCCACTCCATTGAACGATCGCGATTCTGGAAATTTGGGTCTTTTGTACGTTTTATTTAACCAGTTAATTTCTTGCGATATTGAACATGAACAATCTGACAGACTTGGTGGATTTTGTCGACGGCGTCTCGCAGATCGGCAAGAGAATGACCAGCTGATATACAGAATCGAACACGGGATAACGCCACAGGAGTGGCAGGAAATCCAACCACCACCACCGCTAAATTTCTGTCATGGAGTTGAGGTGTTAGGAAATGATCATCCAGGTATTTCAAACAGATCGTGTGGTCATATATTACCGTTTAAGGCATTCTCTTGAGAAGGCGGGAATCTTGGCTGGGTTGCAGATCATTACTGGAACGACAGGCGAATCTGGTTGACCTAAAGCGAAGATCACACAGTATTGGAACAGACTGAGCCCTCGTGAACTTGTTCAGTATTACCTAAAACATGACAACCGATCATTTCCATTGCGTTCCGGAAATAATTCGCATTCCTTTGTAGTGATTTCAACCGATTCTGCCCCTACACGATTAAGGATAAAATCACGATTGGATTCTGGAGCGAGATTGTCAAAAGATTCCCAACATCATTTGTGCCGTCTAATCCGGCGATGATCTTGAGGGCGGAAATGATCTGTTGACACACAGCCGGACAGATCGATGAGGACAATAATGAACCGGCACAATTCACTCGGAGATGATCGACGATTTGCTAAACCCACTCATCTTGGTCCAAGATGGTCGACGATAATTTATAAACGCTTCAAACCTTTGATGCGGCAATATACCCACCAACACCACCGAACGATTTCGTGAAAGTACCCATGAGTATATCGACCGATGCTGTTTACAAGTTGGTGAACAAAGACGGACAAATATCGAAAGATAGATGGCACCTGGATCAACTCCTGTGTATTCGCAAATGCCACGACCGGTTTTTCCCAATGCGCCGATGGAATGGGCCTCATCAACGAACAGGAAACACTGAGTTGTGATTGTTGTTGACAAACGGCAAAGCCATAAGACCGAGCACAAAATACCTTGTATTTCTTGACGATGGAAACGACGCTGACGAGATCGCATATCTCGCCCTCCATTGAATATATCCCTTCGACCACGACCAATATTTTGGTCCATGGCCGACGAGACCTTGGCTGACCTAAAATACAGCTTAAACAACGAAAGCTGGAACACAAAAAAATTCAATGAAGCGCATTGGCAGACCGACATCACATCCGCAATAATCATGAGACCTTACCATGAATTATTGAGTGACGAATAATTCGCTCTAAATCACTGGTATCTGTTCGAAATTGTCAATGATTATCGGTTTGGCGATACGAGTTTTATCCGACCCTGGTGTTTGAAGACTTTAATGACAGCTCCCGATAGCCGAGCACCAATAACGATGGAGGAATGACTAACGGGGCGGTTAGAGTTTCGGGACAGGTTCTGGACTCAACTTACTTGCAGGAATCACTGATAATCAACGATCCTTTTGTCATTAATGATGGAAATACGGTCGAATTGGTGGCGAATCCCATAGCTATCACAATCGCCGCCGGTTTCCCAACGAACTTTGCCACTAATTCCTCCAGTTCTTCGTGCAATACCGTCGTCCCTAATTACACAGTGTATTTGATTCCCCTTTTATCCCAGTAAGACACGCCTTGCATTACCAGCGTCCATTCTAGAGCTACATGTTGAGATTGGGAATTTCTGTAGCGCCTTGAGAACGGCATCGCGACATGGGGAGTTAGCATCGCCAAACCCCTGAATAAACAAGTGTAATTAGCAGAGATGGAATGTTTGGGCCGTTAAATCAGTACGAGATAGTTATAACTGCCAAGGTTTAGACAGGTTCTATACCGACCCGTTAATCTGAACAGTCAACACATCATGATGTTGAGAAACTAAACAAAGGGACAATGGAGGTTGGACCTAATTCCTTCATCGGAATCGTCAAAGACCCGCTCTAACACGTCAATATATGTCCCTGGAGCGCTAGAGATTGGGCGGAAGAACACGTCCTGAACTCTCTTGAACATACGACGTGTGTAGAAATCCTAGGGCCGGTTAGTAGGAAAATCGGGGGCAGATTATTACCAGCAATACCTCGTGATTCATGATCAGAGGTGTATATCCCTACCATATCACATCACGATTAGATCAGATTGGTGATGGGATTACGGCCATCAAACCTTATCTGTCTGTCGCCCTGATCCTGTCAGATAATCATATATATCCCCAATATACCCGAATAGTATTAGCACAGCATAACCACAATATGTCGTGATCCCAGCCCACCATCCTATTGTGTGATCAACAACACCCTTCCGTTTATGCTCAATAGAAGGGATTGACTTTTCTGGCCATTTCTCCTTAGACATGATCAGAATATCAAAAGGAAACGATCGTTAGTTCCGTTGACTGATTTGCGGCGAGGAAATGATTCAAAGTGATAATCGCTCTTGAATCTTATCAGGGTCGGCCTGGGCAGTGGTGGTACCAGGCAGGGCAGGCCGGGCTTGGGCGGTTTCACCCACTCAATTCCAGTCAGTGATCACTGAAATATATTGAGATTGGCCTCCTCAAGCTGTTGAAACACATATTGCAGTGATTGAGATTGGCCCCTTGAGTTGGGGAGATAACATAATTGAACCGGGATTGGCCTTTTCAGTTGAGGAAACAACATATCGTAAATGATCGGGATTGACATTTTAAAAGTTTGGCCAATGACAGATCACTGATCAGGATAGGCGACGTTCATCATCAAGAAAAATTGCTAGCTGAGACTGACTTTGCAATTTTGAAAACTGTATAGCATGAAAATATTGATTATTTTTCATAAAGTTGCATTATCTATAGCAGGGCAGATTTACAGTAAGATAAGACTATCTAGACGAATTTATTGTCTTGTTTGAAGATTCCCCCGCTTTGGACTGGATATCTAGTTTGAGACATTCATATGCTCTATACACCTTCGACTGAATATAAAATGAACCACCGTCCTCCACCTTGTTGGCATCAAATAAATGGTTAAATGACTGAAAAGATCAGCGCCATGAATAACGAGAAACACGAAAATTGCTACAAGAAACTTTACTTTTTCAAGTTGTTCTTCGGTGACACCCTTCGTCACATTTAGTATCTTTTCCGCCTCATCAACTTGAATCTTCCTTGATAGCGCCTGTGATAAACTTGCCGCAGCAGCTTTTGTCCCACCTTGCCTTCCGGCGTCTACATGCATCACATCAAAACCACAATTTTCGATGAGCGAAAAAAACCCTACTGGCAACTGCCTGTTGATAGGCTTGGACAAATGCCTTGCTGACTACTGAAGTGCCCACGACAAGTAGCTGGGCAATCAGCCGTCCGAGCGGTGACGCCATCAGCAAACGATTGCGAGAACGAGAACTGTGAAACTGCATCATGGGGTTACGCATCACTGCATTACCGTTGCGCCTAGTGTACATTGCAAGACTCTACCTTTGGATTTTACTGCGGGGCTGCGGCCTCCTGTCATTCCTTCTCGTTGCCGTAATCAAAAACGGGCCTACAGAAAACACTGGCCGCCCTCCAGATGCTTTAGTGGAACCCTGAAGGACAGCAGCTTTGTGGATGGATCGATTGGCTTGTTTGGGAAAATGAATGTTGCAGCTTGATATTGTTTCTCACCGAATACCGTCGATTTCGATGTCAGTTCGCTTCCGTGCCAGGAAAATAGGGCCAGCTCTGGGATAATCGTATCCTCATTAGCTCTCGATTTTGTTTGACTTCGACGTGTGGACGTTTGCCATGTATCGTCGACTGTGTACATTGACGACAGAGTCGCAAATTGGTTGGCACCGTTCCTTTGCTCTAAAGAGCATGGACTTCACGATTCGCTTGACTTGCACCACCGGGAACCAACGCGCCGCCGGTCAAATATCTAGATTGGGATTGAGGATCTCAATGCTAGCTTTTCATCTGACCTGAGGTTTTTATAAATACCATCCACGTAATGTATTAAGGTACCGGAACGACGTCATCACGAACATTTTGTAAAAAACACCTCGTCATCGAGACAAATTGATACGAAGTTTATGTATCCAACGAAATGGAAAAAATAAAGTCTATTTACTCTGAGAAGCTGCCCGATGTACAATTCCTTCATCAAGTTCTAAGATAAGAAGTGACTAGAGTCAATGGCGAATTTTAACAATCAATTGCATCTGGATTGCGCCAAAAATGAAGAATTTGTGCGTTCGTCAAATTGACCTGCCCCACTTCTGACGATAGCGTCATGCAACGCCTCTTTGGTTAAACCTTGGTCACGCGTCGCGAAAAAGAGCACAGCGTCACGAACCACTATGAACTCTCAGAAGATATACTTAACCAATCTGAAACACCAAGCTTTGAAACCAGGGGAGAATGGCATTCGTTTTGATTAATTATGGGGTTTGATATGATGAACCTGTCAGAATGGTGCTCCCGCAATCACAAGCCGGAATGATGGCAAGTAATACGGTCATCGTGGGCGCCCATTCCTATCATGATATGATATGGAACAGAGCCCAGCCTCACGCTAAGCGAGAGCACCTATTGATCATCGTCCAGGTTGGGTAGATCTGTCATTTTTGGGAATGACTAGACAGGTGAAATCACTATAGAAGTGATCCTGTACAAGTATGATCTTGATCATCATCAACCAATTGTCAGTCGTTATATATCTGACAAAGTACACGGCCTCATTATGGGACCCATTAAAATGATCAAATTAATCCAGGAGTTTGCCATTGAACACATGGAACAGTTGAAAGAATTATTATGCGGAAAGGAGTGCCTCACATAAACAGTGATATATTTGTAGTTGCATTTTTACGATCAATAATGTGCATCACGGTTTGTATCACGAATAGTTGCCTACTAATACGCATGAAAAGCGGTTCGTAGGATATCCAAAAAGTTCAAATTTTCGGCATTATCCATGTGTGCTTGGGTTTCAAAGGTTATCGGACAAATCTTCAGAGGCACGTTGAGAGTAATTCATTATGCAGACATGTACCCGTAATCATCGAGTACCAATTGCCACACGCAATGGGATTGGACGATTGTCAACAGACAAAAGCTCGTATCTCTGGAATCAAATTCATCGATATCTTTCCAGCTCGTCAAATATTTTTGATGCAGCGTGGAAAGAGCCGATCAAGACTTCGTCAGGGCATCTTAACCGGGGCTGTTTTCTCAAATTCCTAAAGAACGGTTTTCGAATGCTGACCACTCTCTGGCATATTGATGACATGCTCACCGCATTTTGATACCAAAGGTCAACATGCTTGGAATTCATGATGGGAACTTTAGACCAATCACTAAACGATCATCACAGTGATTTCTTGGTTTCTGAACCGGCCCGCCATCCCTGACTCATGTGGCTGCTTTCACAGTCGGAATTAAATTTGTGCGCCAGTCTGAACCCCAATCAAGAGTAAGTGTACCGAAGAGTAAGTGTAACGAAACATCCTTCGGTCAGGGTCAGCCCGTTGGTATTTTCGATTCTCCCGACCTCATCAGCCACGATTGGTGGGCAAAATCAACGGACAGATGGGCAAAGACGATGGCATGCTAGATCCTGTTCGCACGACTATCCTTGGAGCTGGGATTGGAACTGTAGTCGGAACTCTAAAAGCGATCTGGTCCGATTTGCCAGCAGGACGTCCTGGGCATTCACAACCGTTTCTTCAGGTAGTCTTTCCATTCTAATCGATATACATCGAGTGAACTGAATCGCGGCACGTACATTAAGAATACTTTGCATAATGTCGGGAGATATTCACTTCTTATGGCGTCATCGGGTGCAGCGTACTCCATTGCCAGGAACCTGACTCGAAGCTGGGATAAACCCGGGTCTCATAGTATTTGGTCACAAACGGCGGCTTGTTCAGCTGCAGGAGCCTGTCTAGGTTTACACGGTAATGCTAGAGGTTCAAACAGCAGCAGCAATATGCTTAACGGTTTTTTCCACCAGCGAATAGTGTCAAGACGGGAGCGTTATCAGCTGCGATGTTGACGATTGCCATGAGTTCGACGCTATTCCTGTTGGAAGCCGGAAAGCGAACTGAACGGCAGCAGTTCAAGATGGATCCCGCTCGATCGTGATATCAAATGTGTCGTCTAATATAGAAACTCAGGAAATATTCTGTGACCAACTGCATTGCTAGATGGCGTCACACGACAACAGGTGTTGAACTGTTTCGCCATGACCATTCAACATTTCCATTGTGATTTACGTCATGGCTTCTCCACCCTGAATTGTAATATATAGTCGTCGTGGGTGGTTTACTCTTACATCACAGTATCTTATCCAGATTCCACATTTGTTGATCGCCTATTGGTACTCCTGGATTAGAACATATCAGTTGCACGGGCCAATATGTTGCCACCGATTTTTTCGGTTCCACTGGAACATGGTGCTCCACCGATTCGCTATAAACGCCTGGTAAGCGAATGGCGCCGACGTTATGCGAAAGCAAAGAATAGGGCCGACTCCATTCGGGCGAAAAGTCAGCGCCGTTGGAATGGGGTAGATGTCGACGCAGACCCCTTGATATCATCTCGAGCCGAGCACGATGTTGCCGACTTGTTTTCATTACCAAAACGCCATACTGCAGCTGCTGAATCATCAGCAGCTCGAGTCGATCGCTTACTTCGGAAAGCCGTTTGTCGCCCGGAGGAAGGGCGTCGTACTGCGCCGCAGTCGTCAACCTCAACTAGCGATAGAATTCGGATGATGACTACCCTGGAAGAGCGTCTGCACCGTTTAGCTGCTGACGCCAAGGCTGCAGCAAACACGGTCGGGTCAGCTCCTTCCCGAAGGCTCTCAGAACAGTCTATGTCGTCAACTCCTTCCAACAGCAAACCGCCTTCCAGAAAATCAGTTGCTGTGCCTGGAATGGCCGAACACAAAAGACATCGCCGTCTCAACAACAAAGATGAGAAAGGGACGGGAAAGGTGTACGAGCCAAGTGTGCCCAGGATGGAGAAGCAACAAACGCATTATGAGGTTCCTGAACCGCAGAATGTAAAGGACGATCCGGTCAGTTTTCATCACAACCGTCGTTTCCCGATTAAAACGCTGCCCAATTCTCTGAATTCTGGTTCGTTGCCGTCTCTGACCGAACCGCATCAATCTGCACAAACACCTGCAACGGATCCTGTGGCTGCCGCTGCCGCCAAAGTAAGGACAAAACTCACAGAGGGAGAGCGTATCGACCCGGATAAATTATCTCGAATAGAACGGTTCTTTTACGATGAAGAATTGCGTCTTCGGAAAAAGAAAGAAAGGGAGAGGCGTCGGGAAATGAGATCAGAAAAATCTCAGGAGGATCCCATCACCGCAGCAAAGAAAGCGTGGGAGATGATGCAAAAAGATGTCAACAATCAGTGGAAATCATACAGGCCCGCAAGCTCCAACAAGCCCAACTCTGGCAATACAACTCAGACTCCCGGCGGCGACCCAGAGCTAGCACGGACACCAATTCGCGAACTGAAACAACAGCTGAGGAGTATGGGTGTGGGAAATGTCGAGATGCATTGCATGGAGCGTCATGAACTACTGGCTCTACTAGAGAAGAGAAGCTCGCAAAGGCATCGCGAAGAGCAAATCAGAATTGAGAGAGAAGACAACGAGCGCCTTCGAACTCAGGTATGTTTTCTATTATAAGAAACACGACAATAAATTTACAATCATTAGATTATTGGCGAGGTCGAAGAATGGAGAAAAAACAGAAGCCTTCGCTGGCTTTTGAACAACGTTAATCGAGCCGTTCCCGGCCAAGCGCCGTATTTGCCAGCGACTGCCACCTTTGAAGAAACGAGTAAAAGCTATAAACGGGCCCTGCTCAAGATCCATCCCGATAAACATATAGGCGATCTGTTGGAATCCCGATATCGGGCTGAAGAAACATTCAAGGCAGTCAACGAATCATATAACAGATTCCGAAGCTTCCACGATATCAGAAGTTCAATAAAATCATAGTGTATATAACTTGAGACACGTTGTTCAATTTCATCTGTTAATGGTTTCCTTTATGGCATGTACGGGAACCAGCGGTTTTTTATGGTTGACAGTATACGAGCTACAGTAATTTGGCATTTTAAAAACAGCGACTAACTCCTTTAACACAGTTTGTGGATGCCAGAGAGATGTCGCCGGAAACAGCGAATGTATTCCCAAATTCAACAACTTGTTTCAGTGCTAACCATAATAGATATAGTAAAACATGAGATTGAATGATGCAGATTATTGACACGCTCAATCTAGACACTTATCTGTTGTCACCGACATTCATCAACTGATTACCATCAATTCATTGTTAAAAACGGAACGCATTTTCGTCCAATATCGTGAACTCTAGGACCGATTATCTCACTCTTTTCACAGGACAGAGCATTGCTGTGATAGCTTTGGTGGAGACGTTCATTGAATCCCTCACAATATGAGGGAACGCGCAGTAGTACGATTGTACGCCATGAGATCGAATTCAAGGTGACCGGGTCCAAGCAGCTACACATCATCGGACCCGAATTATTCGACAGTGCAGTACAGTTGCTGGCGAAATGTGGGCTTGTACGGTGATAAAACTCCGAAAAGCCGAGAGGAAGAAGATGACAGTGCGCGACCTCCACAGTCATGACTGTCACTGAGTGATTGACCAGCGCGAGGCCTCCTTTTATCCATCCCTATAACTGTAATCCTGTGTGTAAGTTTGAGTAATTGATATCGTGATTGAGTATCCGCATTGAGCACCTCTGCCCCGCTATAGTGTTGGCCGCCTAGGGGCAATCATTGTAACATTACTGTACAAGTGGATGAGATAGAGATTCCTAGTTGTGTCTGTTTATATCACAACCGATATTGAAATAGTATCGGCCGGAGGTCGTTTGTATTGCTGGTCTAGATCCCATCGTTATCGCCGATCATGGATCAAGTAAAAAAGTTCGTCCGAGGCGTGAAAGAGGTCGCAATGGATTACGATGATGTGCAGCTACGGGTTAGAGAGGCAACATCGAACGATCCGGTTGGCGCGGATGAGCGTTTGCTGGCAAGAATCGCCCATGATACTCGTGACCGCTATTCGTATAACTCCATGTTTTCTATACTCTGGAAAAGGATCACCGATTTGCACCAGCCGTCACATATTTTGAAGGGTCTTATTTTGACTGATTATTTACTGGTTCATGGTGATGACCGTTTCGTTCGCGATATGAGAACGAAGAAGAACGTGGTCAAGAGGTTGACGGGATACAAATTTTATAGAGAACACGAGGATGTTGGAGGTGAAGTACGAGGTCAAGCTAAAAAAGTTTTGGAATTGTTGAACAATGAGGATACGCTAGAGAAAATGCGAAAAGAGCGAACTCGAGGAGACAAAACGCTACAAGTCGATCGTTATGATCGAAATTATAGAAGTGGCGCTGCTAATAATGAGGACCAGAACTCAGAACTTGACAGCCCGAGCAATCACGTGGCTTCTAAAACCGCTCCAGAGACTCCTGCTAGTCAGGCTAGTTACGATCAGAGTTATGGTAAGCATAATTAGCCATGTGCGAATATGTTCTGGTCCTCTAATATGCCGAATAATAGCGGAAGGTAACCAAAGGCATTCCCGGAAAAGTAGTAAATCGGAAAGGGTCAAAGACAAGAAAAAGAAAGAGAAAAAGGATAAGAAAAAGAAGGAAAAGAAGGTGGCGGAGAAAGCATCTTTTGATTCTTCTCTTTCTGATGAAGAGGATGTCATGGCATCCCAGGCACCACAAGCAATGGCTAATGTAGGATCCATTTTGTATTCATTCAATATTATATCTGATGATGATCTTATAGACCACCACGCGAGAAGTAGACCTATTAACTGGACAAGGTTCGGCCCCTGTTGATTGGTTTTCCGCCATGAACCTCGGTAGCGATGCTCAACAAAAACATCCATCACTTTCAATCGAATCCGTATGCTGATCTGCCTGATTACGTGTACTGTATATATATATTAATGGGTGCTATAGGGCGGGAAAATCTTTCACGGTACGCCTATAGATCCAACGACTCCTCGTGGCACCCCAGAAACGGATGGATTCGCGTTCGATGACGCTTTAGAAATTGGATCAGACGATGATAATGATAAAGGGTATTTTTTTTTCGCACTTAGTACTTTCCAGCAATGTCTAAACAACAAACATTTTCAGATTTTGGAACGTTGGAAGCAACTTAATTGACGTTTCAGACCTCCGAGCTCATGCACCGCCGAAAAAACCTCAAGTCGTAACTGGTTCTGCCCCAAGCAAAACACTTGCTGAGATCGCAGCCAGCAACAGGCCTGTGACCTCAGATTTGGCAATTTTTCCTGTCCCATCGCAGCAGCCGACAAATCAGTTTTATCAGCAGCCATTTCCGCAGCAGCACCAGCAATTGGGTCAGACAAACCCATACGGATATGCTCAAGTCGATCAGCAATTTCAGTCATATGGTTACACTCAGCAACAACCCGTAATGGGAGGGGGAAATCCTTTCCAACATATGCCCATGCAAGGTGCATATCCTCCAGCGCCAATGCAACCTCAAATGTACAATCAAATGCCACCTTACGGCCAAGCATATCCACAGAATCCATTTTCTCAGCCACAGCAACAGACTCCTCAACGCTTGCCTAATGATCCGTTTCAAAAGCCAGCCGTTCCCGCTGATCCCTTTGCTGCTTTATGGAAGCCATAGTAATAAACTGAGGATCGGTCAATTGTACTCGGGGACTCAATCATGATGTCCCCGTGTGACGCTGCCAGATTATCAACTCTGTTGCAGGTCTACAGCGTTGGCTTTCACGACATCATTAGTGAGGTTGGCAATGCAACATCATATCCAACTCAGTTGACTGCTCTTCTCTGGCGATTATTCTCCTACCTCCTGGATCAATGTCAGCCGGATTGTGATTTCGAGCTTGAGATCAGTGCGTTAATTCGCGATAATGAAGATAGACGCTGTCAGTGCTATCGTCAGTTTGAGCTGGACCAGGCAGCGCTATCATCGCGTGAAAATAGCGCCCGTATTCGATTAAATCATGTCTATGAACAAGCTGGGCAGATATCAGCCCAGTATCGCCAGGTTCTGTCCCGGTTGCAAACGGCAAATGAACTTGTCGTCAAAGAACTCATCATCTCAAATCGCCTTTTGGAACGCAATGCCAGCCTTCAACTAGAAGTGAACGCAACCCAATCTGAGGCTTTGAATCACTCAACGAAATACCAAAATAGGAAACGCGATATCAGCCAACAATGTGAGACCATTTCCATATTGAAAGGGCAGATTAGCGAAACGACCATAGCCTCGATCAGAGCTGGCCGACGAGCTGACCTGGATCGGCTAAAGATCAAGGTCGGGGCGATGCAAGGGGCAATGCAGAGAATGGTAGCACATCATACAATGGTTAAGAGCATGTTGGCTAATGGAGCGAAATCATTGGCCGATTTTCGGGCGGACGTTGTCGCCTTAGATGAGAGGATTGTAATCTTGAACGAGGAATGTGAACAAGCACAAAGATTAACGAAGGACGCTATCGAGTGGAGGGAACAAGTCGCACAACAGCTGTCTGATGCCGAAGCGTTGGGACTTCGATTAAAAAAGGACGATGATCGGTTTACATGTGTCGCTGTGGCGGCGGAAACTGAGCAGGAACGGATCAGGAATGATGTCGAGAAGGGAGAAGAACGGGAAATGGAGATGAGGGCGGACCTGAATCTAACCCAGAATATGATCGGAATGATGAAGGAGGTGCCAGAAGGGGTGGAGGATGAGATAGAGAGGGTGAGAGGAGAGGTGAGGAGGAAAGGGAGGGCGGTTGAGAGAGCGGGGGAGGAGATGGAGCGGTGGATAGAGAGGAATAATGAGGGGAAAATGAGGGTGAGGGAGATGGAGGGGCAGGTGAAGGGGATCAGGGAACGGATCAGGGAGTTTGAGGAAGGGATAGAGAGGGTGTCGGGGGGATTGACACCAGAGATGGAGGGGCGGGTGAGGAGGGTGATCAAGGCCAGGGAGGAACAGGAACGGGCGTTAGAGCGGTTGAGGGAGGGGAGGAGGAGGGAAGGGAGGAACAGGGAGGTGATCAGGGAAAGGAGGATGATGGCGATAGAGGACACGCGATCGCATATACAGATAGTGTATGGGGTGGTGACCAGGAACATGGCGACACAGGATGGGTATAGGGAGGTGATGGACCAGGAGACGAGGAATATAGAGCAGTGTCAGAGGAGGGCTGAGGAACTGGCGATAGAGATCGAACAGGCTCAGGATATCATGAAACAGGAGAAAGAGGCACAGAACATCATTATGGCAAGGGATAGAGAACGGCAACGACAAAGGACAGATCTCCTGTCGAAACTCACAACGGGGACGTCGGCGATGAGAAGGGCGAAAGACGATATAGACAGGGTTCAGGTTGAGATACAGGAGCTGAACACAGAATCGGATGACGCCATTAGTTTGTTGGAACGGCAGAGAGTGGCAGGCGAAGGGCGCCTGAGAGATCTGGCAGCGAAACGGGACGAGATGGATCAGGAACACAATATGGCCAGGATAAAATCGGACAGCAGTATAGATGGATTAAGGGCTCAATCATTAATTCGACATCAGCAGATGACGGAAAAGCGACAAACTCAATATGACCTTCTAGTCGACAGGTCATCAAATACCATCTTATAATCAATCACACGACTTTACATCACTCTTTTCCTCTAGTTTTTTTTTTCACAAAACCAGCTTTGCTCTGAAAAATAATCGAATTTTGATAGGTCGGGACTTATTCGATTGATTGAATTCGTGTACCGGAATCTTGAGCATGGAGTGTTGGAATCAAGACGGATTGCGATTGAACTGATTGAATCGGGTGAAAGAATTGGGAAGGCGATCGGGGAAGAATGTGTGAGATTGTCGGCCCATCAACTAGCGATCAACGAATGCCGTTTATCAGCCCAACACACTCAGACCGAAATCGCCAAACAAACGCTGACGTTCGGCTTGAGACGCCACGCCATGATCGCTGATTGCCAACGCAACGCTGCCCTACGCCGACAGATATGCCGGGCCGTTAACTCAAGGTTGCCCATCGACCTACGCCTCGGCCAGATCATATCGCAGCGATATAATCGGTCGATGACGACGTTCGGCTCAACCCAAACCAAGGTCGATACAGCTCAGGCACAAACACAAACAGACGACGATATTCTATGAACATGATAAAACGCGATTGGAAACCGGTGAGAAATTCAGAAACCAAAAGAATCGATCCGCGTCAATGCGTTTGAACAAGGTTTGAGCAAAGTAGATCTAAAACAATCTGAATTGAGTAAAACAACAACTACTTAACGAGTGAAATGATGGTTAGATGAACTAGATCGTTCATTGTTGAAGTAGTTTGGAGATCAATCTGGGAATAAAACGGTGTCGACCTCGAGTGGATAATTAACAGTCTGATTATATTTGAAATAAGTGAATATCTGCAGCTATTTTACAGGAAGCATTGACAAGACGATCATGGGATTTAAGGTATGTTTGATATCGGGCCTGTTCGCTATCCGATAACGATAGCAAAGATTGCTGGCGAACCCTTTCAATTAATGACGCAACCGGCCCCATCTCGGCCTCAAGACGCTGCTGTAAATTAACCCAGGCTTGACGAAGAGCCGAGCGAAGATTGGCGAACACCCGATTCAACGGAACCGACCACAGAAACAGGGTTCTCTGCGGATTACGATCGGCTGACTTCGGCAGCTCTTGCAAAGCGACGAACTCGTTCGACATCATAGCGTAGAGCTTCTCGCGAGCCATTTTCTTCGATATGAGACCCGATTCTGATATCGCCTTCTCCTCCAGCTGGTGCTTATCCAGTAAGAGCATGAATATCCGGGCGGCTTCATCACCATACTAATGACAATAAAACAACAATCACTACCTCAATACAGGATACAATTTCAAATGCGAATCAGAACATCAACGATAATCGATATGATCCGACGACCGATAACAGAGATGATGGAAAAAAAGTCATCGAAAAACTCAAAACAATCCGTTGCATCATCGGCAGCAATGAAAAACAAGTCGATGTTTGATGACGGAGATAATCCTAAACAGCATCAGTCGAATTGTCGTACCTTTGCCCTTATTATGGCTTGAGTATGGCGTCGCTTAATTTGATCGATGATGGCGTCGACCCGAACAGCATAGACCTCACCGCACGACATCGATTCCTTGATCTCAACGATCGGCACATTATCGTTCAGCATCTCCTGTAGACATTGACGTAGCTGTGTTCTGGTCACTCCCGCCCCATCTGGCAGCGCATCGAATAGCGCCATCTCTGTGTATTCGGGCGGATCAATATCCGTTTGTGGGATCAACAGCGCCGAACAGACCGCGTTCGCGATTGAATCCAGTCGCCCATCAACGTATTCCACAATGCAGCGATTACGCAGAGCTCGATGGAATCGTTCGTGGTTGATGGCAACGACGACCCTGTTGTCGGTCGGCGACAAATCGCCTGTGTCGCTGGCGGGGAGTTCGCCGTTGACGGGAGCGACACGACGAAGATATTGATTGCGAAGAAGGTCGTTGCACGTGTCGGAAAATCGGGTCTGTTGGGCGATAGAGGAAGATGGATATGATTTGATGAACCAAGCCGATAACATAGACCAGGTTAATCGCCCATGTTCGTTCAGCAATTCAATGACGAATTCGGCTTCGACACCGAACAAATCCCCAATTAGAACCGTATAGGAAGGGGACAAGATCTTCGATGCGATCTGGAATTTATCAACAGTTAAAGCCGCTTTCAGGTCAGATTTGATTACGAATCCGTGCTGGGCTAGAGATTTAAGGGCATCCGACGATAGAGATGCCGAATCCCCGAGTGATTTGGTGATGGCGGGGACAGATTCTGGACCAGAATGCAATAAAAAGTGAACAATTCTGGAACAGATTGGACCCAATTCCAAACGAGCAATCTCGACTAAGAAAGACAGCTCGCTCGTTGACCGAACTGACGGGACTGGGATCCGCTCATCCATGGTTTGAAAATTTGGCCAACGCTCGGACTCCGTCGCGGACTGACACACCGTTCCCGAGAGAACCAACGATATTTCCTTGACGAGACGGAATCAACAGTGGTGGGAGGATGTTGACGATTGATGTTGATATAGGATATTATGATTTATATGATATTTGTGACTCCTTCAAATGTGTAGGTCGTATCTCGTTTAGCTCGAACAGTCTTCGTCCTTTCCTGGCGCCTCTCTATCGCCACGATCTCAGCATCGCTGATCCATCCGACCCTCAATGGCCGACCCTAACAGACATCAATACTTAGAACCACCCCATATCAATTTCATCTACCAATTAGTTTGGCGAAAACAATAAATCAAACGCTGTGGCAAAACGGAGTAATTTCAAAGGGTTTTGCCGAATGAAAGATTGTCAAAAACGATATCAACAGATTCGAAAACTGACGTTGAGGGTTTCTTTAACCAGAAGACGATAAGCTTTTAAAGCATCATTATGATTGTGGAACGCGGCGATAACGGATCCTATAAAGTAATTGAGCTGTGTTGGCGAGCACAACACGCTAGGAGACGTGTTGAATACCTTGACCGATATTGAAGGTGTCGGTTTGGATACAGGACTTGATCTTAGGACGAGTACGAGGAGAACCACTCTGGAGCAGATCGAAGAGCGATTTCTCAACCGTATAGCCACATATATCAAATGGCAGATTGCCAACATACAAGGCCGATGGAGGAAGCGATGTTCGACACTCTCTCCAAACGGTCTTAAGACATGCATCGTATACACCAGTATCCTAAAAATCTACAATAAATACAGGTCCTTTATATTGATAAAACGGAGGAGGTGGTTCGAAATGGAGCAAAACAAGAGGGTCGCAGACGGTAAATCAGTGTTGGGATATGACGACAAATTCTGTCGACGAGGATAAAAACGGGATAGAAATTAGTGAATAGCACCTTAGGATGGCAATAATGTCAGATAAACAGCCAATAAAACAGAGTAACAAGGATAGGTCAAAATAACATAATCTTTGAAAAAATATTCTTGAAAAGGCCCAAAATGAGATGGTGGTGTTGATTGTTTCCTGACCATCATTGCAATCCCAAACACTCTTATGCATGGATCAAGAGCGACAGATAGGCTCTCAGCGCTATCGAAATATAACGCCCCATAGACATGTGAATCGCGAACAGTTGTCGGCTTCAGCTTCGTCTTCTTATTCCGAGTTCGAAGATCGCTGGCGAACGTCTCGGGGAATTCCACCTCTGATTCCTGAACGTCGAAGACGTCAACATCCCCCGGAATAGTTCCGTCATCAACGGGTTTCGCTTCGTGGTCATCGTCATTTTGGTGGAGTTCTGGGGCGGTTATCAAGGGCCTTTCCTGCTCAGGCAGCAATGACCGTTTCGGCGCGCGCTCCTTGAAGATCTCCAGCGCGATCACTTTGCCGATGTTCTGGAACGCTTCCTTGATCATTACCTGTGGAATTGGGGTCAGTCCGGTCGACGTTTGGTATTTGATCGACGGTGAATACGGGAGTGACATGAAGAGGAAGGTTCTCGATCATAACTTTATGGGAATATTTGTAGGCAGGTTTAAGAAGATATCTAAACAATGTCAATCCCACTCGTTAGGATATGTGACACGGATGGCGATAATTACAGACGGGAACATTACCCGCTGGCTGGGTTAGTGGTCTCACGTGATTCAGTGTGTAGTAGGTAGATCTCGTCCTGCTCGAACTCGCGTCTGGCATTCTCCAGCATCTACCAACATGTTCATTTGAGGTTGTGTTTGGTGACAATATCGTCATTCGTTATCAAACCTGTACAGTTAAAACAGACTCGAAACAGCGAAACCCATCACAATAATCGCCCATTGATCTCCCTGCAAACAAATATGGTGTGAGTATATGAAGGATCCGCTCCAGAAAAATAGTCCATTGGCACGAGGCAGCAACAGAAAACAAAATATATAAGTATTGGTTGACATGGCGGTAAAGTACGATATCAACGTAACCGGGAAGATAAAGATATCAATACAGTGATTGATAGAGAAATACGATGAACGAAACTACTGGGCTTGGAATGTGGTGAAATATTACCGAGTACAGATCTCAACCCGTTCATATATTTAGTCCGATCCGTTGGCGTAAAAGGCTGTAGACCTTGAGCGGTTCGAGCCTTCCGCGACTGTTCACTAGCGAATATTGTCCTGGCGATTCCCGTATATCTAGCGAATAGCGATATTACTCAAATATCATTGTTGTTGACTGTAGCTTCTATACATTGATTCGGGCAATTTCTTGACGATCCGAAGGCAGAACTGCTCGACAGATTCTTGAACGATTGGCGTCGCTTCCTTCTCATCTGTGGTGGTTGTGGTAGTGGATCTTCTTCTCCATCCCCTGAACAGAACCTCAACGTCAATCGCGACGGTTTGTACCAATCGATTGTTACCCTGAATCAGTGGCTTGCAGAGCGAGATGTAGATGATCAGGGGTCAATTCGCCGATAAATTTCAAGAACCCGAACGCTAAATCAGCACTACTGAACTCCCCTGGCGACATATATAGTTATGAATAAAAGGTGACAGTATGGTGTCATAATATCGAACCTAAACAGTGACGAATCCTAATCATGTAAGAGATTCCATTCTGATAGGTTATTGGTAGACAGCCGTTTGTCTTGCGCTGGCAACGCTGTCGATGTAACCATGCCGTCTTTTTCAGGATAGGGTTGATGGCGTGTTGTGGCAGTCTCGCTTCGGCCAATCGTTCCAGGAATTGCTCCATGGTGTCGTCCGGATATGGGTCAGATTGGTCCTGGAATATATCGTGTCGGATTTGGACCATGTCTCGCTCTTCCCGGGTCTTTTCCAACAGATCAGGTGTGAGTCGATCGTATAGATGAAGGATGGTCGGGATTAGATGATGCCCACCAACACCGCCCATTATTTTCTCAATTTCAATCATTCGCCGTCCAGGGTTTGGCGACGGCGAGATCAGAAATTTAACGAGACGATTATAAAGGGGGGGTGGAAGACAGGTGATAATCCTGGACGCCAAAGACGGTAGCGATACGGGCGAAAGCAGCAGCTGAGGTCGTCGCCCACTGCCTAGTAACAGCAGTCGTGACGACATGACGTCCAGTCAGCGTTACCGGCGACCCCGTCTGTCAGGGAATGGTCAGTGTGGTACGGAGGCGCAGTACAGGGGTACCCCGGACCATATCCCGGAAAGCACCATGAGTTCATGACGGATCCCTCAACTTGACAATGGTTCACGTATCATGGGATGGACCCTTTGATACAGTGGTTGGCCAAAGTCGGTCAGACCGGATTCACCATGTCCCACCAAGTACAATTTGAGTTTGATCTCCCGTTCCGAAGGTTGAATTCGGAATTACCGGTGTGGGTTATTTGACAAACAATGTATCTTAAAGACCCCAAATAAACCATGAGTCTGAACAATTATTTCGGCGGTGACGTTTTGAATCCTGATTCATCAAACATTTACGAGCTGTATTACCGTGAATTAGGGCGAAATCAATTTCAAGTTTTATTTGATTCCGGCTGTACAGTATTTATTGAGGAAACGACTTTCAAACGGTGCTTGTTATTACAGCGTGCTTGTTGGTATATATGCGGTTTTCATGTAGGATGACGCCTTTACATTAACAGCATATTCTGAGCAAATGTCAATGTCTCGCCGTCTTCCATATTACTCTGTGATTGCCCTTAGGAAGGATTTCCCCTCCCACAGAGGAACCGATGCCGTCCTCATCACATCTAACGATGAACACGGAATCGATCCATTAATCGTTATGAAGCCCATGTCAACAGTACATCGGTCACATACAAGTACACTACCAGTACGGCTGCTCCGTAACGGCAAGTCCGCAACTCATCACTGATAGACAGCGCCATAGCCCATTAAGCCATAGCCCATAGCCTATAACAATACGAATACAGCCTTCAACGATCAAGGCGAAATCTTGGCGTTTACTATTGATTACATTGTTTATTGTTATTGGGCAGTCCTCATGAGCCCTGTTTCGATTGGGTCATCATCACCCCTATTCACTATCCAATGAGTGTTATGTCTGTATCGAGCGAATTCAACAGAACTCTTATTCTACGCCCAATGGCGTAAATTCTGAAGAAAATTAGGCCCAGTATCAGATGATGTTGTGCGATGATGGCCGAGTTGATTTGATCCAGATTCGGAGACGATTGGCCGAATATGTCAGCAAATTCCTATGTATCCCCCATATGTCCTCGCATCGGACCGATTCGGCGGTCAAATACCTAAAGACTTTAAGCAGTCGTTTGAAGCTCATTTTTGACAATATCTATAATGAGGAAAATAACAGTCGCTATTCTGGTCCTTGTTCTCGCGGTCAATGCGCAAATCGACATTCTGAGCTTGTTTGGGAACAATACTATCCGGGTTCCTCTATTGGCGCGGAATCAACGGGCGATATCCAATCCGGCTCCATATCACCCGTATCTGAAATATGGGGTTCATGCGCCAAATCCGGCGTCTGTTCCACTTCATGATTTCATGAACGCTCAATACTTTGGGGTAATATCACTTGGCTCACCGGCCCAATCATTTGAGGTCATATTCGACACGGGTAGTTCGAATTTATGGGTCCCATCGACATATTGCCAAGACTGTAATCATGCCAAATATGATCACTCCAAGTCGACAACATACCAGAAGAATGGGAGTGAATTCGCCATTCGATACGGTAGTGGATCGCTGAGCGGATTTGTCAGCACTGATGTCCTGACCTGGGGAGGGCTAAAAGTCAAGGATGTTCAGTTCGCTGAGGCGACAGAGGAACCTGGCGAGACCTTTCGACGAGGAAAATTCGACGGAATTCTCGGAATGGTTGCGATATTTTATTTTGACACAGTAGTTTGGGTAATTTCTGAACGGTTCTTGTTTTCTACCTAGGCTTTTAGATCGATCAGCGTTGACGATCTTGATCCACCTTTTCAGCGAACAATGGAGCAAGGTCTATTACCACAAAATATGTTCTCGTTCTACCTGCCGAGTCGAACGGGGAGTTCCGGTGAACTTGTTCTGGGCGGATACGATAAATCCCACTTTACGGGCGATATAACTTGGGTGCCTGTATCGAGTGAGACTTATTGGGAAGTTAAAGTCGACTCGATCGGGATTGAGGGGCGAAAGTCTGCTTGTAATACTGTCATCATTGATACGGGAACGTCTTTGATTGCCGGACCAAAAGACGAAATCGACCAGATGGCCAACAAGATGGGTAATTTCCGCTGCCGTTGATCCGTGATTGCTTGGTCAAGATGTGTCTGTAGGGGCGTTCGCGAGCCCGTTGGGAGGAATATATGTTATATCGTGTGGCCAGGCTAAATCCCTTCCCGACTTCACTATTGATATGGGCGGAAGGAAATTTGTCCTATCTGGTCCACAATACGTTATGAAAGTGAAGGTCTTTGGATTCCCAGTCTGTATACTGGGAATGGTGGGCCTGGATATCCCGGCACCAAGAGGACCGCTATGGATACTGGGTCAGTACGGAACTGAACGATATTCATTACCATTATTCTGTTGCTGTATCTTGTTTTACATCAATGACAATTCCGGGATATTGACAATGAACTGGCTGCAGGTGATACTTTTATCCGAGAATACTACTCGATATTCGACGTTGAAAAGGAACGAGTTGGGTTCGCCGACATGAGACATAAATTACGTTAACTTTGCGTAACCTAATTTATAAATTCCTTTTTGGTTTTTCACCATCGCCGTCAATTGTGATGTATACGCCGACCGTAATTCCTGAGACGCTGAATTCGATGCACACTGAAACAGTTAGCCAAATGGGTGGTTACCATATTTCTCACAATTATTCTTGCTAAACTTCAGCAATATGAAATTACAGTGTTTAACGTCAAATTACCTCCATCGCTGAAAGTTGTGGACTTACCGATTTTGAAATTCATTTTGTAAAAGTTGCGAACATTCTAAAATGCAATCCACAAACCTCAACGTCAAGAGTTGTCGTTGCTTCGTGAAGTTTTCGGCATGTTACTGATCCTAACTTTGTGTTATTTCATCGTAGTTTCGGAATTAGATTGGCCAGAGTCTGGTACTGTATATCGATAATTAACAATAAATTTGTTTAATTGTTTCTATGGTCGTGTTAAGCAAGAATCTGCTGCGGACGCTTTATCAAATTAGCCGCAACAATTGACGATAAGGCAAACTAGACCTTAAATCTAGACCTTGAATGCTTCAAAGTGTTTGCAAATTGCTTTGCCGTCAACTGTTGTGGGATGCAAATGTGAAACTTGATTAAACGTCCATCATTAGTTACTTTTCTGGCGTGATGTCAAATTATCAGTTCGGTCCTAGTTCAGTGAAAAGTCAGGTTATGTTTTGTAAACTGTTTGGCACCTGCAATGTATTCTAAACTTTATCAACAGCGAACCCAACTCGCTCGTTTTCAACATCAGATATTGGATACCTCTACCATTTTTTTGTCAGTTGATATAAGCAAAAGGAAGTTTATCTCTCTGGTCATGTAATTAAAGTGAAAGTATTCGGATTCCCGGTCTGCATACTTGGTATGGTTGGCCTAAATCCCGGCATTTTTTTATGCCGACTGGTGAAAAACTATATCAATAGCGGTGCAGGAATATCCAGGCCATGCCCGGTATACAGACCGGAATCCAAAGACTTTCACCGTCATTACATTTTATGCTGACCAGTTTTGCGCCCATATAAATTGCAACTGGTTTTAGGTATACCCCAATTCGTGTATACTACTCAATGTTTGACGTTAAGTTGGTATAACATACATCACGAGATCGTATTGATGCGATTTTAAAGTCGAACTTGAATTCGAATGCGATTTTCACATCTATAAATACCCCCGATCGTGTGCTTTGAAGCGTTGGGTTTATAATCCGATGATAACAGCATCGGTATTGGATATCGGGTGCTGGAGACTCGGAAGATGTGTGATTTGTCGTAGCGTGGTACGGATCCTCAGTTTCTCTCGTTGTCGATAATCAATTTGAGCTTCATGGTTGACTAGTCTCCACAAACCACATTTTGCGACTGAGGATGCTGCTGTAACGTGTAGGGAGGCGTCCTGGGAAACGTAATGGTAACGTATTTGAAGCGCACGACTGTGTGTTGAGTTGCTGTAAATGTGCGGATTCGTGATGTAGCGTAATGTAGAGAACCGGCAGTGCGTTTGTCGCAAACTTCGACTGTTGATCTGTTTGTGATCCTTTGATAAATGGACAGATATCAGAATGAAGTTTATAACTAGAATTGAACCCATGATATGCGTGATTTGATTATCTAGGAAACGTTTCTCAAAATATGTCAAATTGAGTCACATCATCACTTGCTTGTCATGCATTTCCGACGTGTCACGTCGCCTTTCGATACCAGTTTTTCGATGGTTGTAATCCGTCGCCTAATTCCCTGAGTCTTTCAATCATATTGCATCGCTTCCTTACCAGTAGCATCGGAAAGTGCAACACACTCAGCCCTTCTGTGGTAGAGCATTGTCTGCCGAGAACTTCGCCAGGCAATTGAACTAACTGCACGGGTCGATAGAAGCGTCTTGAATCCGGGTTCAGAAAATCCTTCAATCTGATAGGCAGCCTGGTCCAGTCTCGTATTATGATGCAGTTCATATTGAATAATATTGGCGGATGAAGGTATGGCCTACAATTATTGTCAAAATGTTTTTGCTTCACATCAGCGACAATCTTGAGATTATGACAATGAAGTGATTTTTGGTGGTACAATACATTCATCCGCTAATGTTATTCAATGTTTGACGTCGAAAACGACCCGCTGAGGTTAATGAATAAAAATATATCATGAGGTCACATTTAATGCGGAATTGCAGTCGAACTCAGAATCCAAAAGCGATTTTCGTATCATGCTTCGCTATTATGAATGCGCCCAATCATAAACGGATAATCGACTCCGAAGCTTCGACTGTCAGGTTTTCTGTCTTTGGTCGAAGTTGTAGATGCTGGGCCCCATCCCATTTCATTAGTGTGAGAATTTACTCGATAATAATGTCATCGGTAATTAGCGTTGGGTGCAGGAGACCGGGGACATATTTGTACACTTACATCGTTTAGAAGTACCATTAACAATTTAGGAAAAGGGGTCATTCACTTCACATTTTCATGAAATAAAGTGGAGGTGCATACAGTATCTTTTTTTTGTGTCATCGTGGCACATCAAGTGACTAAATGCATCTTGAAAATCAATAAAGGGCATACTTGAAAAAAATTAATGGCAGAAGACTTCACTAAAATGAAGAAATCGCGTCATTCACCATCATATATGCTAAAAATCATCTAACAGTATCTCGATCCTGGCCACTTGTGCAAAGTAGTTCTCCATAATATTGCAAATGATAGTTAGGGGAAAGCCGGATCGAGGGCAAATCGTGGTTTGCAAAATTTGCCCATGTAGCGAGAAGGTGCTGGGAAACGATTCGAGATCTCAACATATTCGGACCTACAGAGGTCATGATTATTCTGATAAAAATGACGCCGATGATGCCAACCAAGGCATCAAGCATGATGCACTGAAGTTGGATAGATACACATTTAAGTTACCCCCACGGCCCACCCTCGAGAGCGTAACAACAGGAGGTCGCGCCCAGATGGACCCTCTTTCATTGAGTGTGTAATTATTAGTCCTTCTGATCTAAATTGCGTTCGATTTCATATCGAAGTTGAAGTCATATCAATCGGTATGTCCATAGCCACGACGTGGTATTTCTAATTGAGTCACTGATCGAGTTGCTTGTGAAGCATGGTTCGGATCACTGATTGTATATGGTCATTGCTTGTGTTCGTGACCCGTCCGGTCTCTGGGAAATCGTTCGTACACGTCTCGTTCAACATCTACCTTTGACCGAACTGCAATGGAAAGATCCAACTGGTGTTTTTAAGGTCATCCCATTTGTCGAGCTGATCTTTGAGCTTGAACCTATGAGATCACCTTCGCCTGCCATTTCAATTCTCCTGTTCTTATGTGACGACAATGACGGATACCGTCGTCATCGTAGTCTTATTGATGGATTCCTGCTGGATATAGTGGTCCAAAGTCAGTCATGGTTGATTATCCTCGTATCGCTTGGCACAGATGGAGTTGTTTCGCTTTCCAGAGGGTCTCGCCCTACAAGGAAAGTTCTCGAGAAAATCGAAACAGATCTCTCCGATAAAATTTCTTCCGGTCAAGGGCAAGTTGTTCTTCTGGATATGGTTGAACAGAATACACATCAAGATACGTTGCAGACAGACAAGTTGATGAATGCGATTAAATGGTAAAACGATATTGGAATGCTCAGAGATGTCCATCTCATTGTATCTCATTTTGTGCAGGTGTATTGTCAAAACCTGTGAAAGACGCAGCGTTGAATTTGAAACTAAACTACGAGCTCTTCAGCAGCGAGGAAAGTCGGTCGAATTTACATCATATTGTGAATTGAAGGGATCCTATTCTCTTTTTTATAAGGAGTTACTTTTAGTGGATGATGCCCTACGACAGTTCGATGAGCTTGACGCCATGCTTGATGCATTGGAGCTACCGTGGTCCCCCCAGCCCAAAGACATAGATTGGATGGTCGGATTCGTTTTCGATAAGCCGCCGCCGCTACCTCCTTCCCCCTTCAGCGACGATTATGCCTCATATATTTTTTCTCGACAAATTCACTTATTACTTTTGATGGGCAAGTACGAAGAAATTATCGCTAGGACGGAATGTTTTATTGCCAGTGTGACGCGTTTTGCCGATTCTACAAAGCGCTGCATAACAACAGTTCTTGTTACGACAGCCATTGCGCGATTGTGCGGAGATGCTCCTTCACCCCCCTTATCTTTGGGATTCGGATCCGCACAGTTGCTTTCTATGGCGTTTTCCACAATTGAGAAAATCGGGGTTTCTTCGAATTTTGTCGACTTTCGGATTGAGAATAACGCATTTTTACTTCCTTCTGTGACCGTTTTACCCGGTGATACCACCGCATCTAACAATATCGGTGTTGACTTTAATGGTTTACAAATTGCGCTCAGTTCTCGAGAGCCGTTTCTGAATACGTATTTGTCTTTCGGCCATGCAGTTCAAAGTGCGTTTTCAGTGATTGGACGCAAGAGATTCTCTGCTGGATTTTCTTACCGAATTGGCATTGTACTGTACAGGAAAGGTGACGTATCACGGGCCCTTTCATTTTTCCAACACGGAGCGCGTATTAACATCAGAAGTTGCTGGTCCCATGTCAATCTTCCTAACACGCTAATGGCAGCCCAATGTATGCATTGTTTGAAAGACTTCCAAGGCTACATCGACGCATCCATCAGATTGTTTCGTATTGATACGGCAGCGCATCCCGGACTTCATGGGATTGCCAAGAAGTTTATCCACGAGGTACTTTTTGAATCCTATAGCAATGCGAAGGTGCCTGACTGCCCGCTTTTAGTTTCTACAGCGCATGAAAATGAACGTTTCAGTAGCATTCTTTCAGCGCCCTTCTGGATCTATTCTCGAGGTCTCAAGCGTAAAACTTAAGGACGCAAGAAACGGATTGCACTCTGCGTGCGACTGTGATTTGTTTGTTGGGGAGTCAACGGATCTAATCATATGCCTTCATTCATTTTGCGAATATGACCTTCTGATATCGCGAGTATGGCTCTCTTTCGAATCAATTGCGGCAGCGCCGGTCTGCGAAGTGTTTGACATCACCGTTTTCAAAGGAGCCAATAATATCTCGTTCTCCGCTATAAGATTCGCGTCAGCTGGAGTTTTTTCTCCAACTTCCGTGACTTTTAATTTGCACAAGCTTGAATTGGAGTTTAAGCCTGATCGGGATATCGATCGCTGGAGCGACATTCACATTCTTCAACGGAAACCTACTGCCTCATTATCTGTCCATGTCCTTTGCGACAATCCTATTCTTGGAAAACTTGTTCCTATGCAAATTGTAATCAGTTCGAATTTCGACGTGATGACTAACGTTTCGATGACCGTTCAGTCCCGTTCGAGTTTGGCCTTCCGTGAAAATCATGAAATCAAAGTCACGTCTTCGGGATCTGGGTTAGGCATTGAAACTATTAGCATAGTCCCGTTCGTGGATGGTCGAATTGATCTTCCTGATTGTGACACTGGCTCTGAACTGAAATATCAACTCGAGATTCTACCACCTGACGAAAACAACTTGCAACACATGGTCACTGCATCATTGTCCTACACTGTAAAGTCCAGCACATTATCCATTTCGAAAACTGTTCCAGTCGCGTTCTCCAGCCCGTTGGTGATGTCACATTCAACGCAATCCGTTTGCGACAGGACGTTCCTCCAACTCATATTTACATGTTCATCGGATTCACCTGTCGGCTTAGAGTCATACTCTTTCCATCCTGGGCCTTACGAATTTGTAGACCATAACTTTCCCATATCAGGAAAATCAGTGGTACCTGCTAATTCAGGGTTTTCTTTCGTTTTCGAGATCCTCGAATCCAGTCATAAAGATGAAGGTGACATTAATGATCCGACATTTTTTGAGGATTTTGCATCCAGCGGTCATTTTCGCCTGCAATGTTTGCCATCAAACGGATTATCGACTTCGTTGGATTTTCCTGTAAAACTAAAGGCAGCTGACCAGCTTCCGTCGTACAATGTCGTGGTTCGGTGCCAATCTAATTGCCTCATCGGGGAGATGATGGATTTTTCATTCCATGTCACCCGTGCGCCGAGGTCGGCTGCGTCGACTCCGACCATGAACGATAATCGGGATATTATTTACAAAGTCATTGTCGATCATGAGCAATGGATGTTTTCTGGAAAAGTTATAGGCCGAGTGAACCTGAATAATGGCGTCGTGATCAAGGGAAAGCTGGTTCCGGTTGCATGTGGCTCTCTTACAGTTCCCGCAATTCATCTCGCTGAAGTAATGATGGACACAGTGAGTAGCATTGCCACTGACAGAATATCATTTCAGTTTGAGTCGAGGCAAGTTTTGGTTTTACATCAAGGGTCCTATTCTTCGAATTGTGCAAAACTATGATATTTACTCATCGATATTTCGTATTTATACATAAAATTATATCTATATTGCTGCGGAAACCTACGCTTTGCAATGATTTGGTCCTAGTTTGACACATTCTTCTACTCATCAGATATAGATTGGTATATTCAGTATTCTATGCTATAATGGAGGTGTACTCCTTCGAGCCCTGACCAATGCTAGCTCGACTTCCTGTTCGAGGTGCGTCACATTATAGAACACCTGCCCTGTATTTTCGCCTTTTTGACCTTCCAGCCACCTGACATGGATATGTGCCATGTTGTTGTGAAGCGGATAGTCCTGGCGCCCATCACTCAGGTGCGAGAGGGCGAAGACGAAGATCAGAGTTGCGCCACGTGGTAAAAACAGGGCGATGTACGAAGATCCGCCTGGAAAGCAGATCAGCACCTGAGTTCTTGACACGATCTCAATCTGCTCTTTGATAGTTAATTTTGAGAAATCAATCGGTGAAGAAACGTGGGCGCCGATCGGCGCAACGCGCTCGCTAATCCTGGAATACGCCTCGTGAGTATCGAACCAGCTACGATGGGCAGATGATCTATCCACGAACACAACATCGTACAAGCCCGGGATCGGTTTAACTGTGCTGGACAGACCAATTCGTTGCATGTAAAGCGAGCGAAACTTCCAGAGGATAGGTCCCCCACCAACCATGTGAATATCCAAGGCTTCGGTATTACGCCCGTGAACACTATGGTCATGGCCATGGTCGGACAGCATCCCAATGCCGGTCACCAGATTTTGAAAACAGATAGGCTTTTCGTTGGTCGCCATCGAGTAATGCTGCTGCAGGAAAACTAAAGCCCGATGTGAGAACGGTTGGGCGATCTTTTCATAGAGTCGGCCGCAGAACGACATGTCAGAAATCCATCCAGCCCTTATCTGCCATTCGCAACTGCTCAATCATTTATCAGTGTGGTGCTATTTGCTTTGGTAAAAATCAAACATACGAATAAGTGAACGGTGGCTCAATCATCATATGAATTGGCCGAAACGGATAATCGCCTTCCATCAAACCGAACATGTCAAGTAAACGCCACCATGGCAGAAGACTATCGCCAAGAACGTGTCCAAAATTAGAACCGTTGTATTCCACAGCTAAAACATGAAGGTCAGTGTCATCGATTTCATCCGCCCAAACAGGATCGTGTGGGAAACTGCCGACAACTACTTCTGGAGCAAACTTGATCGCACTATGAGTGACACCTAGAGTGCTAACGGAGACAGCGAGCTCATTAACGGCAGGAATTGAAATAGGATATTGTGGATCGATGTAAAAGGAAAAATTAGTGCCATCGTAGCAGATATCCTGAAAATGACAGCTCTTGTATTTCCATGAATCTGTATGGTAATTCTCTCCAACACATAGATATGTGGAGTGTTTTGGGGCAGATTTGACGGGTTTCTTCGTGACGACGTCATCAGACATCATCCAGGATAATGCCCAGACCATGGCCAATCCCTGCAGCAGACAAAACGCAATCAGAATTCCCTGACGACATGGTATTGAGTCAGTCGGCATATGTCAGGGGAGATTCCTGTGTTTGAGGTGTATTGTGATCTCAACAAAAGATAAGATACAGATACCCCATACGATACGACCCGCGCCAGCTAGAGCATTTCTCGACGCCACTTATGGGCTATAAATATTCTACGGGTATACAACACTAGCGCGTCATGCAACCGACTCAACCGACCCAATGGATTTTCAATGGACCACTAGAAAAGACTGGATCAAAAAGTGCGTGTCAGTCTTAGAATCCAGTCGTTTGTTTCCCCCATTTGGGATGAGCATAGGTCCTCTGGGAGATCCTTGACGTATTAGGAGAAGGCGGGATGATTGTGTCGTAACAGAAAAGACTGGATCCTAATTACCAGTCATGACGTTCAAAAGACTGGATTCAATCATTGGGATTAAATTAGAGGCCCCGCCATACAAATGACTGGTGGAGGCCGTAGTCCAGCAATACGACTTTGGCTCGTTCGTGGATCTTGATGTATAGCGAAGACTCACTCGGGAAATTGAAACGCTTAAACAAGTTAACCAAATATCGGACAAACTCTGCAGAAGGCTGGACACTCTGGACGGTTCGATGCCGTTGTTAAAAACTTGATGAAAGGGCTGATATCGCAGTCGACTTCTTCGTTCGTCGATGTAAATTATTTTCGTTTGCAAGTTGTTGAAATTATTTCATAAGTTTTGGGACAAGATTTTGATCTCCTGGTGTGGCCCGTCTGTAGGCAATTGGAACAAGTTCTGAGCGTCTCTTTGCACACCTTCGAAACGACTGCTGTATTTGTCCTTTCATTGAGTTTTGTAACGGCAACAAAACTGTTCAGGTTATCCACCGTTTCTGTGGGAGAATAAGTTAACAATACCAGCAGTTCCCTGTTGTAGAGTGTAGATGAGATACCTTGACAGGTTGCACTGCTCCGGGAGATTTAGGGAATGATATGGTGCACGTCCTCTGTTTGATCAGGTCATCATAGATATAGAAACCCTCCAGCGGAACGTCGTTTCTTCCAACAATTGCAAAAAAATGGCAGCCCCAGTCTTTAGATGAGTAAATGCGGCCCATCAACTAGAAATCACGACCGTCCACACTCATGGTTTCAGGCGGAGCTGTACACTCTCAATATCCATACCTATTTCAATGAACAGCACCTTGTTCGATAACTTTACTTTAGTTTGCAGTGAATTCCTTTCAAATGGCAGCAATTTCAGCCCCTCGGCATCCAGTCGTCAATGCCAGTTGTTGACCACCAATTCAAAGAATATCGGGAATTGTCTTCTAGTTGCGCGACCATCAACGCAGAAATCTCCTGAAGATTGCAATTTCATCGATAATCGCCAATACAAGACTCTTCCCAATCAACATACCATAGAAGGCAAACTCCTTTCAGAGTAACTATTTTCATGTCCAGCGCCACAGACCAGAGAGCGCTAAAAAAACACTTAGGCGCAATTCGAAACATTAGTTGCCATGACAATAATACGTGCTACATCACGTCTTTGTTGGAATGTTCATTTGCTTTTTTCAAAGCTTGCCCTGTACGTAGATTGATTGTCAAATTTGTGCGATTCTAACTCTCAACTCTATGTCACTCAGATGAATGCTTTGCTGTTTCCTGGCTGTTATGAACGTTTCATTAAAATAACTGTTCATTTTCAAATCAGGTCCGAGGCGTCGTCAGATACGAATATTACTGGACTGCTCAAATCCGGTCTCAGTCAAGTTGTCGAGTTCGTGGTACATGACCGAAAACTTTTCCGTTCAGGCCAGTTTGGTAATCCTGCCACCGTTTTGCAAGCACTGTTTCAAGTGGAT